>VZTH01010711.1:65386-90184 GCA_013397815.1 Aleadryas rufinucha | reverse complement strand
AAAGAGAGGGAACTTCCTGTCTCCCCCAGGCTTAAATATGGAAATTCCAAAAAGCGCTACTGGTCAAATGAGCTGTCTGTCAGCTCAGGCTCAACCTATCACACCCTCCCCCACTTACCCAGCGCTAGGGGAGCAGATGATGTGTCCTCATGCTCTGCCAGGAGGAAAGAAAAGGGGTGGGCCCTTGTGAAGGCCAGCCTTATACCCCCTTGGCCCTTTCCAGAATTCCCCACTGTCCAGCCCCATGGCCCAGCACGATTGGTGGGTTTTGAGGTACATCAAGAGTTTCTTTCACCAATCGGGCATTTGCTGGGGAGGGACATGGATTTTACAGAAAGCATGGAAACTCCATAATTAAAAGGTATTTAACAATTGCTATCTTAACAACTTTAATACTTATTAACTTGGTCATAAGATGATTTTTATATGCAAAAGCCAATCACCTAATTTTCATATATGACAACTGCAAAGAAGAATTGGAAGCCATTTAGAGACAAGCTCTAATCACCAATGAAAGCTAGTTTGAGATAATCATTTAGCATAGAATATGGTTCTTATCCAGTAGACACCCCTATGGAGGAGAAGGCAGGCTCAGCCCATCAACTGATCCCAGAAGTTACAACAGACTCTTCCCTGACCTCCCTCCTCAGTTTGAGGGAAGGGAAAAGGTAAAGTTACGGGTGGTGTAATTTCATGTTTAGGTGGAGTTTGGGTGACTTTAGTCTTTAACATATGTAGGGGCATGAAATGTAATGTGTATTTTCAAGTTAGTCAAGCAAAGTTCAGGTTTCAATTACCGTCTGGATCATTCCTTTGTTTCATGTCTCCCTTAGTGCATACACCAAGCTCCCTCAGCGTTCCTGCCCCTAAGATGTGTAGACAGTTTGTCCCTAGTGAGCTATAAGCAGTTCATGCATTCTTTGTATAGCGAAAGTTGTTCTAATATTTTGCATTTTTTTTTTATCATGCCAGATATTCTGCTACTATATTTATCAAGTGCTCAGATTTCAGCTGCTGAGAGAGATGTGCTAAAGGTTACAAATTGAAAGGTTACAAATGAAAAGCTGAAAGTTGTTTAGGACATCTTGTAAAATCAACTATTCTGCTGTTTGCTGTGCTATACTGGTATCAATCACAATTTTATATTGTTAGACTAGGATATTGTTAGATAAGAAAGTCTTCAACTAATTTGTTGATACTCAAGATTTCACATCTGCTACAGAATATTGCACCATCAATAGAAAACATTCTTGCAACTATTAGCAGTAAAAAACACTACCGTGATCCTTATGTGGCAGCTCTTATCTGTGCCATGTCACAGATACATGACTTGTAAATCACTTTTATTGTGTGGCTCAGCAGTGGTTTACTGGAATCTCCTATGTTCTTCTGCAGAACTTGAATTGCTTTTTAAATGTCAAGCACAGTGCAAATAAATATCCATGTACAGATAATGTGTAAAAGTACTGCAACTGACTATTAACTATGGCATATTAATTTGTAGCTGTCAATGTTTTTGTGTGTGAACTCTTTAGTCTTACTGGATCAAGAGAAAGAAAATTCCTTTTAGCTGTAAATTCTGTGCGATACCAGTGACTCCATGTAGGATGTTTTTATGTGTAATTCATTGACAGAGAACAATATGCTGCAAAACACAGCTGTGCTCATTAGTGATAATGTTTTCAAAACAATGTTCCATATAACGCAGTTGCTCAGCAGATCTAAGAGAGAGTTACAGTTTAGTAGAAACTCTACATTTAGCTTTAGTGTCCTTTCTCTCCTAGATCATTATTTTTTGCAGAGATTATGGGATCCATTCTCAAAGTAAGCTCTTGACTCCCTGTTTAATTACCTCAGTCTATAGTTTGATATTTAAAGCAATAGGCTTCAGCAACTTTTCTAGGAATAAAGTGTTGATATAGATATAAAAGCCAAAGAACCAGGTTTTTTGTTCCTAGGTTATTGCTAGTGTTTCCACCTTCATCTACAGCAAGAATCTGTTTCAAAGAGGTTAGTACATTACTCTTAAGGCCTTGGTATCTATCCATATTTTAAATTACTAGATAAAGATATATATCAAAAGAGCAAGATTGGCTACTAGGGCATTCCTGGTAAATCCAAAAATGAATGAGGAAGGATGGCAAAAATGGGAACAGAATGCAAGTAAAGGTACTCTGAAAATGTTCGTTTTGCTTGGATTCAAAAACTTTCTCTAAATAATAGCAGTGTTATTCAGTTTCCCTTGAGAAGGATAAAAGAGAGAACAGCATATATAATAAAAATTGTAAGCAAGGTCAAATAGTACCAGTTAGCCCCATATTAAAATCACAAGCACCATAATGCTGGAATGACCAAGATGAGAAAGATCATGAAGAGATTGTTAAAATAGGTCATTTTAATAGGTCATTAAAAAATGATTCAAAAGATAAAAATTAATTTTAAAAATATATCAGTTCTGATTTGAATAAATATTTCTTTTCTCTGTTTGTATGTAAGCTGTCTTTAAATGGAACTGAAACCAGAGTTGTTACAGAAGAACAATTTAGAAGCTCAGACTTGTATATTCCATTTAATATTGAATTCTAGACTTTCAAAGATATTTATACCTCAAAGATAGTATCTCTTCCTATTTCACCCTTTGGTCCTATCAAAAGTAATAAAAATGTAAATAAGTGCACAGTGCTATCATCATTTTCAGTTAGGTGATTTATAAGTCAAGAAAATCAAGATTGACTAACTAATTGAAATCTTTGAATCTTTCTGTCTCAACCACAAAAAAAACCCCTCAAAATATTAAGATAGTTCCCACTTGGTTTTTTGTGCTCACGACTTTTTATTTTTTAATAATATATGAGTATGTAGAAAAAAATGCATTCCTCAACTCAACGTTTATTTGCTATTTAAAGCTTCAGCAATAATGTGTTTTCCTCTTTCGTTCTACTTGAGTTGATTGAAAAGTTTTACATATTTACCAAGCTCACACTTTGCCTGAGTTAATGAATTATGCAATTAACCATGAATGCAATTTCCTGCATTTTACAGTAATAGCTTTAATTGTAAAGTGTGGTGCTATATAGAGAGAGCTCATTCATAAACTATGGAACATGTTAGAACAATTTCTTACGTGGGTGGGTATTCTTGGGCAAACAGCTCAGATGAATATGGTAATTTGTCTAATAAACTATTTTTGGGCAATTTTTATGCAAAGGTAACATTCCTCAGCTACCACATTTTCAGAAGCATTTTCCTCAGGTTACTCATGAGTAGGAAACCAATGCTATCTTTGCACATATATTGGAAATATTCTAGTAAATTCATTTCTTCTTCCTTACAGTAGGTTTATAAATACACATGGACACGAAGAAAGTGGCAGAGTATGATATCAGTAGGTGTTTAGCCCTTATAATTCTATTGTGAATCATTTAGTGTTGTTATCCTCAACGATGCTGAGATTATTACACTGCAGTACTTAATTCTTTGTGTTTTAAGCTAAGAACTTAATGAGAAGGAAATCACAAAATTGTTCATTTTGTTACTAAACAATTCTAATGCAGTAATACAATTATAAATCATTAGTATTTTAATTCACATTACATTTAGTTTGAAACTAATCTGTGATCTCTAAAAAATTAATAGTTCTGAGCACACTGTTTCAACCAAGTAAACAGCAAGACATGCACAATTCAAGAGAGCAGGGAGCTGGGCCATCATGCAACACTATGGGAAAATCTTATATTTCATGCCTCTTTTTTTCGTTTGCAACCTTTACAACAAAATGTTTCTGTGTTACTTTTGGCCAGCCAACTTTCTTATCTTTACCTGGCTTCCATTTACTCAGAGACAGTGTATAAGTTATAGTTTAGACTGCAATGGTTTACCTAATTTGCAAAGTTGCACTTAAGATTATTATCTACAGCAGGCTTCTCTTTGTATCAAAGTGCTCATATGCTCACCTCTTAGATTCTGTTTTGACTCAATCTAGCAGGTCTTTTTATATTTTCTGTGATTAAGAATATTTGAAGTGGTTATAATAAATTTAGAAATATGGACACACTTGTGTTGTGCTTGGAATGGCCAAACAGCCACTTCAGGAGTGCTCCTGAGACTGGCTGTAATACTGGGAACAGTCATCTCAAAACATCTTGTGTTTCATCACCTGGTGTCAGTACAGCCCAGCCTGCTATTCAGCTGCCTGGCTCTCTGATTTGCTTTGGGAACCTGTTGCCTCACTGAAGAATTGGGGATTGGACACCCTTGGCACAGTTCAGAGGCCTAAACAGAGACATTTGGTGTCATTTAGGATGCTCAGGACAGCCAAGAAATCTGCACGGTAGTCAGGCAGATAAGTGGTGGAGACCTGCATGTTCCCAGGTGTCTCAGATGACCTTGCTTACTTATCAGGGGGTAGCTGAGTCCGTACAGCATCTCTTCATGAAGTACAGAGTGGGAATTGTGACAGTGAATTAAAGAGTGGTGTGGTAGGTTGAACCTGAGTTGATGGACAGATCTTTTAACCAGTAGTGCTTTTCAAAATTTCCATATTTAAACCCTCTAAAGACACAGGAAGTTCCCTTTTGGTTTGGAGCCTCCCGCTGGGGGTGGGGTGGGGGGGGAAGATGGGCCCCAAGGCTCCATTTCTCGGAGCGGCCTTGGGCCTCCCCTCCCCTGGCACTGGGGCACAGCCCCAGGTACCTGCAGGAGAGCCCCTCAGAGCCCCGGGCAGCTGAGGAACAGCCATAATTGCTGCAATAGCCGAGACCACCCAGCTGGGGCTTCTGAGTATTCCCTTCTCCCCACCCCATGTGGCCCACAGAGACCCGGCGGGAGCCGATGGAGCTGAGAGACAACATCAAGCAGCCAGCAGCATAAAAAGGAGCGAAGCCTTTTCCACCGTAAAGCCTAAACAACAAAGACCACTCTTCATCATGGCGTCTCCAAGGTCAGAGAGAAAGTGAGTGAAGCTGAGATGGCGGCTGGGAAGAAAGAGGGCGGAGTTGCACTTTGCTGTGTGTAGCTTAAACCTGCTTTCTGCAGACCATGGCAGGAACTGTAATATCCCAAACTGTTTTTCTCTTTAATCCATTTAAAGACATGGGGGGATGGAAAAATTCTGAGTGCAGCCTGTGTGAGAAAACAAAGGTGACCATGCCAGGTTACCCAGGAGCTGTGAGAGGTTGTGAGAGACTTTTAACAAATTTCTGTGAGGAAGAGAGTTGTTGTTTTCAGGCTGGAATTTGTCCATCCTTAAACTGGAGGCCCCATGTGTGGCCCATGGTAAAGAGACTGTGATTTCTTTCCATGGTAGAGATGTTTTTCCTGGTGACAGATTTTTCTGGGTGGACTGTTGGCTGGTGCCGTTTGGGAACCACGAGAAGCGAAAGAGACCTCTGTTCCCTTAAATAGTAACTTTAAGACTATCAGACTTTTAAGAACTGTGAATGCTGACCAAGAAACATGTTTTGTTATCCTTTGTGCTGGTTGGGAAGGGTAAAAGGGAGGGGGTGCTAGAGGAAAGGAGGGTTTTCTTTAATTTCTTTCTTTTTTTTTTCTTTTAGGTCTGTTAATAAACTTTCTCATATTCTTTAAGTTTTGAGCCTGCTTTGCATTCCTCCAAATCTCCTATCTCACAGAAGATAAGAAATGTGAACAAAACCACTACAGGTGGCTAAAGGGATAAATTGGAAAGGGTCTCTGCAAGATGGTACTTTTCTAAAACCTAGAAACCTTGGATGTCCATTTGCAGGCTGCCCGCTGTCTACTTCATGGACATTGGAATCCCTGGTTGTTTAGAAAGCTTGTTCCAACTGACATTTCTTTTCCCCAGGGTTTCAAACCTTGTTTTAATATTGCCCATTATGTTTTAAGTTATTTTGCCTTTGTAGAATATGAATTGGGCTGCAAGAACAAAATTTGCATTGGAGAGAAATCAGCTTTTGTTTATTTTTTTTAATGTAAGTAATTTCTGAAAACTCCACATTTTTTGTTTGTTTCTTTTTTGTTTGTTTGCTTTTAACAATATCTTGCTTTAATAACGAAGCAACAGTTCCCAGTGAATTTTCTGGTAATTTTTTCTGGTAATTTTTAGTTTGTTATTTAATGGCCTGAGGCAAGACTTACAGTAGCAGACATTCTTCTAAAGCAGGGAGGAGTTGCAGTAATAATAAATGTCTTTGGTATTATTGCTGTTATGAGCCATTTTCAAAAGTTTATGATGCAGATGTGCAAGCATGAAAGCACTCAGATTCACAATAAACTACTCAGATATTTAAAAATAATTATGTGTGTGTGTGTATATGTATATATACACACATATATAACAGCCTTTTGTAAAATCCTAATGTTTTCCAGCCTACATCTGAAAACAATTGCCTATTTCATATTTTTTCAAACCTTAGAATATGTTTCCCTTCCTTGAGCATTAGGTATTTCTCAGGCACCAGATGACTGTAGCAGAAGCCATTTTATTACTTTACCCTTTTGCTTGAGGATGAATGGATGGTAAACACCCATCTTTGTTTTTCCGTAACCATTACCATTGCTCCCTCCTTCCTCTCAAGTCTGTGTGAAATTGCCTAATTTTTTTTTTTTTTTATCATGGTAGCTGCATTAAATTTAGATTAAAGGGTTTTTTTGTGAATACAGGAAAAGAGACTGTTGAAAAAAAAAGAAAAATTCTCTGCAGCCTATCTGGTCTTCAATCTCTGAATAAACTAGCTTGCATGGTTGCAGTGTGAATAATTTGTAAGGAGAAAAGTTCTGTTTAGTTTTGGAGCTTTTCTTCCTATCTTTCAGACGGATGCATATCCACTTGCTCATTTGTGTGAAGTGTTTCATGTGGTCTGCTTGTCTGGCTCTACAGTCTTTATTTCCAAAGGTGTAGGCTTTACCACACAAAAGTACTTTAGAGAAGAACAATTTTTTAATGTATTCTTTTGGTCTCAGAACTGTTCTTTGGTGAAAAGAGCATGTCAGTTGCTAGACTAAAATTACAATCAGAACATATTTAAGCTTCATTACTCACGATGGGAAGTCAATGTTTAGCACATGTAAAAAGCTGTGAATCTTAAGGTAAGGCATAACACGAAGTCTTACTGAAACCAGATCATGTTTTCTAGGTGGTAAGACTGATTTGATCTGGTCTTGTGTTTAGGCCCTCAGCTAAGAAATTCTAAACCCACGTTTCTAAATATATATTCTTTCTTGTGTTCTTAAATGAAACCTATTTGTTATACTGGGCATATTTTTGGTTCTTCTTCCTACTTCCTTTTTGTTAATTGCAAGTATATTGCCTGTGCAGCAATTCTGTCTCAATCTGTGTTCTCATCTTCTGATTTCAAGATCTCAACCTTAATGATGCTGCTAGTCATTCTGAATCCAGTTTTTTTCAGAATTCTCCTCCATTTTTGCCCATAGCAAATATAAACAATTTTGGATTAAAGTACCTTCTTATCCTTTAAATCTCTGGGAAATCTTTTAGCAACAGGAATGCATTGACTGTAGTCAGTAACTAAGAATTTATTCTGAGCTGAGAAATTCAGTAATACAGTTATATTTGACTATAAAATTGTGTCTTCATTTAATTGTTTGTATCCCTGTGCCTAATTCCTATGTCCAGATGGTTTATTTTAGTTTTTAACTTTTATGCATGCCTGACTGACTAAAAGTTGATTTCTGAAATGTTCAGACTTCCAAAATCTAAAAATACCACGCTGCGGTGTGAAGCTCTTTCTTAGACATGAGTTTTTTTCTTGCTTGTCTTTGCAAATTCTCCCCTCTGTGCTTACCTAATGTGGTTTTTAGAAATGTATCAGAAGTTGTTAGAGAAAAAGCCAGCACAGGTGAAACTGAAATTAACTGCTGGAGACTTTAATGCTTCTAACATAGCTGATACCAGTGTAAGCTGTATTCATTCCTTGTTGGATTGTGATGAGACACAATTTTCTAATTCTAGCAGGTTTGAGCTTTATGAGCAGTCAGTCAACCTGGGCTAGGCCTAATTTAGATTTAGATGATAGATTGAGGAAAACAGCCTGCTGCTGGAAGTGATTTCAAAGCAGTGAGCAGGGTTTGGTTGGTTACCTGTCCCTTCATGTTACATTCAGACTTTCTGTAGTCTAAAGTTTCCCAGCAGTTAATTGTTAGACTCCCAATAAACTTCCAGCAAAGTACTGCAGGGAATAAGCCAACATGTGATGATACACCTTAATGCAACTGACTTTTATGATCATATACGACAGCTGAGTTACTGTTCCCACCATAGAGACAGTTTTTAAAGTAATTAAAGTAAGTTGATTAACAGGATGTTAATGTTCAATACTCTCGGGGCAGAAAAACATGTACTGAATCCCTTTTACATGAGTTACAATTTTTGTAACAGTCATATTTACTACAAGTTGTAATGTAGTAAGGATTATTTTTTTCAGAAATATTGTAAAGGATGTATTTTAACAAGCCACTCACATCTGCTGCCATGCAGTGTTGATACCAGCTATCAAGAGAGGTAATATAAAACACTTGTTAAAGAGCAAATGTGATCAAAGGAGGCAGTTGAAACAGTCAAACTTTTAACATAGTGAGGAAAGTGAGTTATTGTAGAGCAAAGACATGTTGGGGAAATAGTGGCATACTTAAACAGATTCTGCTATTCACCTGTGTTTCAATTTGTGACACATCTCTCTAAGCAGGATTCAATGAGGCAGGCAGCACAGAGCAAAAGATGCAAAGATCAATGAGAAGAATGAATGTGCCTGAGAACTGGATGCTCAAGAGTGGTGAGAATTTTAAAACTTTGATAGCTGGGAAACTTCATCTCTTAGAAGGAAACATCAATGCTTTATCTTGCATGCTGTGGGCAAAAATTTCAGTATGCTCAAACAAAGCAACCCGATACAAAAACAGCTAGCAGAAGCAGTGTTAGAAAGATCTACAGAGAAACCTTGCCAGAGTCCTGTGATCTCCAGATCAAGAGGCAGAAGTGATCTGAAATAGGAGAAATAAGAAATTAAGGATTTTTAAATGCAGGTGATGGAGAAGTAGAGCTACCCCTGTATCGTAGTCTGACCCACACTCCAATTTAGTGTGTCAGGGAGATCACAGTGCTGAATGCTAGAAGCTTATCAAAGTGTTAGTGAAGGACCTTGTAACAGGTAATGATGACATTAACATCAGCTATGAGATAGCTTGGTAGCTAAAAAATATGCAAATTGTTCTCATCAAATAATAGGGAATTACATATGAATGCTATATAACTGCAAATTTAATTGGCAAAGAGGCCCAGCAAAAGTATGTGGAATGCTTGCATATTATGAAAAACCCAACCAAACAGGTTAGAATGTTTCTATCTGAATTTTCACTGTAATGATTATTACTGGTATTAATGGTTATTATGGATATTAATGGTTAATGCAGTTTTTGGTAGGGAATAGTAAGTTTATGCAACATTTGATAGCATGAAAAGTGGCTTGGGATTTGTAAAACAGATGGAAATCCAAGTCCTTGCTCTTTTCTCTGTATAATGGAAAGCAATCCCGGGGGTGTAAGATGGAGAAGAGATTTGACCTTTAGATTGCACTGTCATGAAGAAGGCTACTCAATCCTGCATTCCAGCATGTTTTAATAGAAAAAATGAATTTCTGTTTTGCTTATATTGAAATTATTGTATGAGATTAGTTCCGAAACAAAATGACTAACAATTTTAATTTCAGAAGCTGTCAGGATATAGAAGAGTCATTTTGATTATTGTTATTACTGCAGTCATACACACGAGGACTCAAAGCACCAGCACTTGCAGTCTGGGTCTAGAAGGAATCTGTGTGACTTACCTCTGTACAAGTCCCTCTGCCTTGAAGTGCTTTGGATCAAAACTGCTGAACCAGTTTGGTTTCCTTCTAAAGCTATAGTCACTGCACCCTGGGGACAGCCTGCTCTCAGAAAGCAGAATATTAATCACGCTGTGCAGATAACGGGTGTTCAAGCAGCTGCAGAAGTAAAATGAAAAGTGGACTGTAGGAGCACGGCTGAGTTGCACAGCTAATTTTATAGCCAGGATGGTAAAAATCCTAAAATAGTTTCTAACCGTATAGAAACAAGTACTGTAAATTCTGTGTAAGAGGTCTATGGAGCAGACTGGTGCTAGGACCTTCAGCACTGCAACAGCCAATAGTGAGGGGAATACTTATGAATGAAAATCCAACCTCATGGACTTCTAGGAACTGTATAGTAGTGAGATGAAGGCAATAGTGCACAGTAGCACCATAATCTCTACACAGGCCTTTTACTGAAAGGGTCAGCAAAGTGTTAGTAGAATAGCACAATGAAATGGTGACACTTGAGCCATGATTTCTCCGTTAGAATAATTCTTAGAAATAGGCCATGCATCAAATAGTACCGTTTCCTTAAGCTTATGATTTCAATATTTATGAGTCAATTTGAATCCCAAATCAAAAAAGAAGTGCAGTTGTGCAGCTGTAGAAAACAACTTATCTGATGTATAACTAATTGCCTGGAAAGGTTCAGCTGATTTCCTTGCCTCTCCTTCCCCTTCCGCTTCATTCTTTATGCACATAAGTTGGTAGCAAAGTTTCTAAAATATAAGCAAGCCTCATAAATTCTGCTAAGTGCTCACAAATCAGTTTCACTTTGAAGAAACACTGAGATATGGAAAAACACAAAATCAAAGTGAGATAGCTGCTTTAAAGTTCTTTTCTTGTTCCAAGAACAGTGACTTTAGTTTACATCCTGCAGTAGATCATCTCAGCTCTTGTTCTTTGCTGCGTGTTTTTGGCCTTCTCAGTTCAGGAAGGACAATGTTTGTGGTTGGCTCTGTTTCATTTTTTTGCTGTTTTTGCTTTTGGTTTTCCCTGTTATGTAGCTTTAGCTGGTCCATCTATCTTTAAAATATTGCAATGTTTCTTGTTATGTATTTTTCATCTTCTAGGTACATCTTTTAACTTTTAAACCCCATGTTTATA
The DNA here is from genome assembly GCA_013397815.1 of Aleadryas rufinucha. NCBI lineage: Eukaryota > Metazoa > Chordata > Aves > Passeriformes > Aleadryas > Aleadryas rufinucha. Next base: position 79,214 of record VZTH01010711.1, on the reverse strand, counting down.
TTCCTGTGCAAAACACAGATTCTGTTGTTGCTTGGTAAATGGAAACAATTCTGCTGGATATGCTGAAGGGGGAAAAATGGCAGCTCTAAATCACTCAAGATTCTTTTTTGATGTCAAAGTGTAGGATTTTAAATTCAGGTAGTTTGAATATCAAGTCACATATAGCATGATTTCACTACTATTGTTGCTAGTGAAGCTTCAAAGAAAAAAGTCACTGCAGTGATCTTCCCTTAACCAGAAATATTTTGTTCCACCATGGAGTGGAAGACAAGAAAAAGTTTTATGGGGATATTGGCAGTGGTTCATGCCAATTTTCTCACCTTCTCTATAGAGAAAAATAATTTATTTAAGATAATTGGATGGATGGATGACTAATATTTCACTATATAAAACTTCTGCAGATAAAATTCCTGAGAGATTTCTTTGGAGTTTTTTTTTGGTTTAGTTTTTTTTTTTCCTTTTTTTTTTTTGTTTGTTTGTTTGTTTTTCAGTTTAAGAATTCAAATGCACTTATGTCAGTTTCAAACATCTCTAGGAAGGTAGGACTAAAGAAAGAATAGGGAGGAAAGCAACTTTTTTAGTGTATTTCACTTTCTACTTTGAATTTTGGAGGGAAAAGATGTTGCTGACCTTGAGGGAGCAGAAACCAGAATGGTCCTGTCACCATATAAGGAGAGCTAACCTCTCAAAGCAGCAAAGGAGTGCCACTAAAGCAGACACACTTCACAGAAGTGTCAAAGAGTTATTAAGGGATATTCCGTATTTTGTGTAGGGTAGATCTGACTGTGGGCAGAAAGTATCATGACTGATTGCCCAAGAAGTTCACATCCCTGGGACTCTGTTGCTTTGCTGAGGAAGGTATTTCCCACTTTCTACCAGAGTAATTTCAATTTGTCCTTACAGGTTCATGCTAGATGAAAGACTGTTGCTTTTTTTGTTTAATACCTTAGCACTCTGTACTCAGACTTGGTTTGTTCTGCAACAACAGACTTTTCAGACATTAAAAGAGCTGCTCTGATACCCATCCTACCAGCCTATTACACCACCCTGAAAGCTCTGTAGTATTTTTGCTATAAAAGTTAATTTTTTAGAGCTTGATAAACTTATTCCTAAAATCCTGCTATGTGAGAGATTCAGCACTTTGATTTATGCCTTGACATTTCAGTCAAAGCACACATCCCTAAACACAAAACCAATTCTTTTTGATTCACTTATTTAAGGTTATTTTTTTTCTTATAATTTCTTTGATCCTTGGCAACTTTTAAAATAATAGCATTATTTAAACACTTAATAGTTATTTAACTCTGGAGAGAAATCTCCAATATACTTTAGTTTCTGATAACATAATTGTTTCCATGACATCAAAGTTGTAATTCCTAAGTTTTACCTTGTGCTAGTGAGCTGGGTAGCCTGGGGGTTAATTTGTGTTTGAACATTAGTTAGAAACTGGTCTTGTGAGAGAAGAATCTCATGTCCACGTGCATTGTGAACATGAAAAAATCTGGCTTTAAACTGCTATTTTTTTTTGTTGAAACTTTGTCTGTAGCTGGTACATAAACCCAAAGCAGTCATCTAGCAGGTTTTAGTTTTGATAGCCTTCTTTGTAATGTTTTTGCAGGCATTTTCTTGGAAGAAAATAGATCTATACTACAATGGATGTCTGGATTTCTGATGAATGTTGGTCAATACTATATGTTAATAATATTGGCCACAATGGCCAAAATTTAAATTCATTCTCTGATATATGATCAAGCACTTAATTTTAGCTGTTTTTCAGACTATCTTCAGAAAAACTACATTTAAAGGCACATGTATTTCAAAATCAGGTTTACTCAAGTTTTGTGGTAAAGATTTTTTGTTTGTTTGTTTTTAATAATGGGATTATATTCCTATCTATTGATCTGAGAAAGGTGAAATCCTTTCCTAAATGTCCACCATTTCAATAATCATTCATGACTTCATGTAGTTGTTCATTAATGACAAAAAAAGAGAAGTTCCTAGTCCCTACAAGTATAGAGGGCTGGGGTTTTTATTGGAAAAACCATAAAAATGCTACAATCCAGGCCTCTCTTTGTAACAGTACTGCTTTTCAGGTTTGATTCCTCTTGTTTCGGGGATTTTTTTAATGTATTTTTCTGAGCTGACAGCAACATAAGGGCATATAAGTAGTCTTAGTTTTCTATTGTTATGAGTTTTCTTTATGTGATGTATTGGAAATCTTTTGGAATGCTGTATTCCCAACAATTAGATAAACAAAGATCTTATTAAAAGATCTTAGCACTTATTGTCATGCAGAAGTGATATGTCTCAGATCAGTGGATTTGTGAACTAAAGCTATGCTCTTTACTCTGAAAGTTCAGAAGTGGATTGCACTTTTTTGGCCATTAATATTTGAATAGAAATATTAAATTTCAAAGTTGCATTTCTGCTATCTTGGCAGCAAGTAGGCAAAGGACGGTGGGAAGGCTTAGTGTGCCACAGAGTCTATAAAGAGTTCACAGCTTCTTTTTTCCAAAACCACATTTCTAATCTTTATTTTGACCTTATGCTCCTCACAGATCTCTTGTATCTGCATGTAATTATCCTTTTGTTTTAAGACCTTTGTCTCTCTTTAACTTGAAGGGCTCATTATTTCTGTCTTTTGAAATTGCTTTCTGTGTTTCAGAGGCATTGGAAACTATATTTCACTAGACTACCTCATCCAGAAACAGGTAAATATAAATGTTTTTATTATAGTTCTAGGAGCAAACATTGTTTATTTAAATTATTTTATTCTTCTCTGAATATAAAACAGCCCTTTAATGTTATCTCTTTTGCATTTCTCTTGAGCAAATCTGATTTAATTTATGCTAAACATAATGGGACACCTGTGTATGCTGGATAAAAGCTAGAGTATATAATATTAAATGGAGAAATGTCACATCCTAAGCAAGAAAACAAGCAGAAAAGCTCTGGAGTGTCTTTTAACCTTTTTGTTGTAATTTTGGAATTAAGAAATCTCTGAAAACAAAAATATATATGACAGCTTTAGCAGGTAATGAGTGACCAATAAAGAAAAAAGAGTATAAAGAAAATAATTTCTATGCTGTTTTGCCAAAGCATGAGATAAATTTTTAACCAGTTTCTCATGGGTACTGAAGTCTAACCCACACAATGAAACCTAATGGATAGACTGAAATATTAAGAATAAAGTAATTGACTTCTGATTACTTTGTCAGTCTCAGAAACAGTTAATTGAAAATGTCATAAACTCTTGCACTGGCTATGTATCAAAGAAAAATTATAATAGAACCATCTGACAGTTTTTGATTTTTCAATGAGAAAGTGATCTGACACTTTTTTAAGTGTACAATATTCAATATTTTGAAATTTCTTAATTTAGATGCAAGAAGGAGGGATAAGTGTTAGATTTACAGGTATGGAACCAGCTACAGGTGGTGCTAATAATGCAGTTCTTTGAAGAAAAACCTCAGTTTTAACTTCTATTTTTGGGATTTTTTAAAATCTCCTTTTTTTGGCTTTTTTTGTTTTTTTCTATTTTTGTGTCCATAATCCTGTTGAAATTATATTCCTATATTATCTATACGGAGGTACCAGAATACACCTTAGGAGAATTATGTGTAAAAGAATGGTGATGGGATAGAATTTCACAGCTTAAATATAAGATAAACTATGGCAATTTATTTAAGAGGGCATACCAACAATAAGGAAAAAAGCCTGACTTTCCTACAGCATCTGAGTGTCAACAATTTGATCTAGGCTGAGAAAAATTAAATATGACCCTAAGACATATCACATGTGAGGTATCTCCACTGAAGATCAGGGACTATAGCCTCTATTGAATATAGAATTAATAATTTCCCTGTACTATTAATTTCTTAGGAAAAAAGAAAACATAAAAGAATCATCCTGTCTTATAGGGTGAAATTTAAAGCAATAGAAAACTGAGTTTGCAGAAGTATAAGGGAGGTATCATTGCTTCTGTAACTACTGCAATTGATATACATCATGGAGGGAAAATAGCTGTATAAGGTAAGGAGCAAAGACTGCATCAAAGCAGATAAGCATAATTATGTGCAGGCTGAAAACTGCAGAAGGTTTCTACCCATCAGAGAGAGAGGTTACAGCTCCAAATAAGTGAAGTAAAAGCCAAAAAGGTTATTTTTTGTTAAGGGGGAGTTGAACAAATTTACAAAAGGCAGTATGAGATGTGGTCAGCTCTGAAGGAAGTTGTCTGAGCCCGATACAAGGGAGCTATCTTCTGATCCTGCAGCGGTGGGTCAGTGTAATCCTCTAGGCTGCTGTGTACTTCTCAAAAAGAGGGACATCATAACAACACTTATGAAATTACAGAGGCTTAACTGTGTCAGGAGAACAAATGTAAGGTGTTTTAAAGTGAAAACATTTCTTGCAGATCATTCTCAGCAGTGGAGAAAGGCACTATGAGGAAAAGGTGGATATTTTCCATGTATGTACTATTAGTTGTCTCCATTTCTTTCCTATTACCACTGCTCTTTGTAGTCCTCTTGGTGGAGCTGGCTGTCGATGCAATTTGTATCTGTTGTTATGGTGAGTACACTGTATGGGGGAAAAATTGAATTTCACATAGGAAAAGGCTGTAATTGCATCTTTTCCTACCCTCTCATCCAGAGCAAAGTTTTATTATCAACTTCAATGAGAAACAGGTGGATATCAAGCTCATTAGAAGTGGAGCTGCAAACAGCTGCATTGGAAAGGAAATAGAGAATGTAAAAAAGAACAGTGTTGTAAACAACAAACTGAAATACTGTGTGAGTGGGATCAATACATGAGGATGCTGGATCCAGCAGTGCTAAGGAGCAACACAGATTTTGCTTCATAAAGTTTATTAGTCCTTCATTCCTTTTTACTTCCGAGTAGTAGCAGTGGATTGATCGGTTGCACTTGGAAAGATGGACAGAAATGAGCTGGCTTGCCCCAGCTACAGCTGTGAGTGGTTGCAGCAATGAGAATAGGAATCTACTCCAGTAACGGTCTGGTCTCTCACCATCTGGCCTTTTGGCTCTGTAATGTGCTGACAGTGCAGCATCTTTGTGAACCAGCTGGCAAACATTGCTTTGGCTTCCACCTTCCTCCCAGGAACAGAGTCTGTCAGTCTCCAACAGTGACAGGAAAACGCACAGCTATGCTCTAAAGCCATTAAGATGTGCTAGGACAACTCAGTTCCTAACATACTTTCCAGAGCTCTTGAGATGGGATGTACTCACTTCTACAGCTCAGCATATATTTTCAGTGGATATATTAAAAGAATACTACAATGCAAAGCTGAGGTATAAAGAAAAAGTAAGTTTTCATGTTAAAACACAGAGCTAAGGATGAATCAGGAGTATGCAGAGTTTGTGGGTGGGTGGGTTTTTTTATTTCTGCCAGTAACTCAAAGTATGTCTCAGAGAGACACTATGGCCAAAATCAGCATAGCAACCTCAGGCATCAAAAGACATGATCTTGTTTTCAAGATACAGTACCACTACAGTAGAGTAGTGGTACTGTATCTTCACTACTGTATACTACTACTGTATACTTCACTACAGTACCAGTTAACATTAAGATGAGCAGCACACTTTCAATTCCTCAGTAATAAATAAGAAATATCTCATGGGGATATTATAAAACTTAATTAGTTAAGAGTCAAATTTCCTTCTGTGTTTCCCCTTACTTCTTCAAAGTAGTTTTACAATCTGTCAAGAGATTCATAGTTGGGAAATACATATTAATGACAACATTTTACCAACTGAACCAAGAATGCAGATGGCCTAGCTCAGAGTAAATGCTTGCTCCATCCTGCCTATGAACAGGATCATTAGACAACGCTCATGTTGTGTCTCACATGGAACTAGACTATGAGATCCAGACAGGCTTGCTTATAACACGCACAGCATCATACTCAAGTACTTCAAGCTTGGTGAGGACTCTGTGCAATATTCAAATACTGTTGTTCTCATTTTATCACTGAGAAAAAAATTAACTGAATTGTCCAAATTAGGCAAATATTTTTATATCAGACTAAAGGACAATTCTCTTCAGCCTCACCTATGGTCTATATCCAAATCTTCCTAATCAAGTGTAGTTCTGGTTTTAAAGGGTTTCTCCGGCCAAAACCAGTATTAAAGTTTTACAAAGTTTCTTCTGATGGTTCTTCATTGTCAGTTTAGCTGACTAATGTCATTCACTCTAAATTCTTTGAATATATAGTTTCTCATTAGAAAAAGTGTTTTCCTGTTTCATGTTAACTAGTTACACAGTGTAAACAAAAATATTTAAATCAAATTAATCTGAAGTCTTGGAACATGTTAAACTAGTTGTTCAAAAGCAGTGATAACTTTAAGAGACTGGCATCATTCAATGTATTTTAACTAATTAGCATGAAGAAACAGAACAATATTAGAACTGACTGAAACTTCATTATATCAAAATCATAAGGATGATCCAAGGGCTGGAGCATCTCTCTCAGAGGCTGAGACTTGGAGTTGTTCAGCTTGGAGAAGAGAAGGCTCTAGGGAGACCTTACAGCAGCCTTCCAGTACCTAAAGGAGCTGCAAGAGAGCTGGAGAGGGACTTTTCACAAGAGCATGAAGTGATAGGACATGGCGGGGATAGCCTAAGATGAAGGAGGCTAGGTTTAAATTAGATATTAGGAAGAAAATCTTTACTGTGAGGGTGGTGAGGCACAGGAATGGCTTGCCCTGAGAAGTGATGGACAACCCATCCCTGGAAGTGGTCAAGGCCAGGTTGGGTGGGGCTCTGAGCAATCTGGTCTGGTGGAAGCTGTCCCTGTCCATGGCAGGGGAGTTGGAATGAGATTATCTTTTTGGTCCCTTCCAACTCAAACCATTCTATGATTGTATGAAAATACCAATGTCTGTAATTCCCACATAGTAGCAACTTAAGATTTTTGTTGACCTCAGTGAATAAATGCTCTCTCTAGTCTTCATTGTTTGTGATAATAAGGAATTTTTTGGCCCCACTAATTACATGCTCTAGTGGCTGATGCACACTCAATATTTTGTGCTGTTACATTGGGGAAATACCTTTCTAAATAAAACCACACTCTGATGTTCTGAAGAATGACTGAAAGGACAAATGCAATGTGCTATTTTGGCCTTAGAAAAAAGTAGTGCCTTAATTGATGTGTGTTTTGTGAGGAGCATGTTAAGAAAAGAGTCCAAACTGTACCAGTTTTCCATAATTTAGGTAATATTGTAGGCATAGCAGGAGTTGAGTGCATTTTATGGGAGATTGATGTGACTTTCTGCACAACTGTTTAAACAGGATGTGGCATATTTATCAGAGGTCAATTCACACTACTAAATATGATTAAATTAGAACAAATCAAATGCATTTAAAAGAGGAGAAGAGAGCTTTTTCTGTGACTTTTGAATAGATAATCTGTTTGTTATGTTGCAATGATTAAATACTGTGACATCAGAAAATATGAAATATGCCAAATTTTATCTGCATCTGGGAATGAATAACTACAAAACAAATCTCTAGAAGCACTGGAGAAAGCAATGAAGAAACACATGGGGAAAAATACTTGTCATTCAAAATGTCTGCTCTCACTAATGACTAAGTAAATATGTTGTTATAGGTGAAAGTATTTAAAAGTAAATAAGACGGAGTAATAATCCACAGGTACAGCAGGATGCATTGAGCCATTTATTATTGACCAAAACTAGCCTCAAACAAAGTAATTATTTAATAATTTTATCTTTTAATTGATGAAGGCTGTTCTCTTTAAGTCTACTATCCTTTACTGTTTTTTTCTACAGAGTGGCAGCTCTGAATTCTTGTGGAATGTTATTACCATAAAGTCTTAAAAAAATTTAATCAACATTTTGCATAAATCAATTATTGTAATGTATTCAGTTCACTTTTCCCTTCTAGTTTCTTCAGTTATTCAGAGATAAATGTTTCATGACAGCTCCTATTTCCTGAGTTCTGCTTTCTGTCTTTATATGATAATTGAGGCAGTTAGGATGCTATTTCTGTAGAAGACTCATTTGGGGTTATCTCTCTCCCTGTCTCTGTATAGTTTATGTATTTATGCTTTTCCTTGTTACTGTTGAGTGTCTTAAATTGGGCTAATCTGTATCTAGTGGAATTGTATACTTTATATGAGGAAATTCAGGCATTTTCAGGTTCATATCTACACTTGCAACTTTTCTGCAGTTTGTTTCGGCATTGTACTTCCCAAACCCAAGAGATTCTCTAGATTTGCTTAAACATGAAACTGTTTTGAAGTCCTAAAAAACAAGAAATTTTTTACAGATCTATACCTAGAATTTTATGCAGTATGCCTAGTGAGAGACCATTACCTAGAGCTCATTTATTTCTACTAAGATCAAAACAGAAAAACAACAAAAAAAGAGTAAAGTCCATGGTGCTTTCCCAAAGTATTCATAAAAGGAAAATTAATGGCAACACATCTCGCCAGAATCAAATCTGTATCTCCTCTTTCTGGAGAACCTATGAGGAATGTACAGAGCTTGAGGGTCTCATGAGGAGGAGAGATGGACAGAGCACAGAAAGAGCTTCAGATACTATGTTGAGAAACTGGTTTTGTTCACAATGTCAAGAGGCTGGGAGTGAGGAGTTGTCTTGTGTTTCTTTGAAAAGTCGCGAGCTTTCAATAAATTCCCTGTAATGTGCAACTCTCCTCACCTGTTCATCAGATGCAATTATCAGATAGAAGTATGAAAAGGTGTGTGGTGGTGTGTGTTACAGGAAATGTACACAAAGGGTGTAGCTGCATAGAGAGGGAAGTTTAATGGAAATAGGACAAGCATATGCTGACAAACCACTTTAGGAGTGAAAGGGAAGGAAGGAGGTGTAATTGGCCCTCAGCCTCCAGTGTGTTCTGCATCCTGCATGGGCCATGCTGAGAAATCTAACTGGAGGGAGCCAAAAGAGGGATATTTGTGCAGACTAAGTCCTTGCATTAAGACACTAGCCTCTCTAGGGTTCCTACATGGAGAGAGAGAGAGAGGAACAGGAACACCGAGAAAGCAAAAGAAGCAATTCTCCTCCAAAGCACAATTTACAGCAGGAGGAAAATATTTTCCCTGCTGTACTGTAACTTGCAGCATGAACTAATCACAGTGTGTCTATTTTGATGTGGCATTTTGAAATGATGTAAAAGTTTTCAAGTGAGATGAAACTAAATATTTTCCTCTCAAAAAATGATTCCTTCCCTTCACCTATGTATTTAATCACACATGTATAACACGATATACGTTATTTGATGGCTTGTAAGTTTACCGTAATGTTTAGTCAATTTTAATACAAATAGATACAATTAGAACAAGCAAACTTTTGTGTACTGACAAAGGAATTTTATAACAGTAATCATAGGTATTAATGTATCCCCTCTTTAAAGACAAAATAAAAACTAAGTACCATAAAACCAGTAACAAAATATGTAGAAAAGAGAATTTGTCCTAAACAGCACACCCTGGAGTAATGCATTCTAATGCTTCATTTCATAATAGAGGACTTTCATCGCATCCTAAATATTTGTATTTAAATGGTAGCAGATCACCTTTCATTTTTTCTCTATGGTTGAATAGCACCTGACCCTGCTCCTTCGTCAGTAGGAACTGATTAATACTGATTACAGTAGTAATTAACTTCACTGGAGACTGTATGTAAACTTTTATGGTTTCAAGAAAGGGAAGCAACTTCTGTGTTTACTTAAAAGCTTCTTAGAATGTTTTTTAAGTTACACCTTTGTAAGTCTAAAAGGTTTGACGCTACTAGAGAAAGTAAGGGCAAGCCCAACTTTCAGACCTCCTGATGGATAAAATGTTAAATGAAAGATGAGTGTAATTTCAGTTATAATTTCTCAAATAATGTATATTCTGAAAGTCATTCCAGTTCCAAAAACTTCCAAAGCCAGCCAACAGAAGTCTTCAAATAATTATTTACATGAATTCACAAGTTTTTCAAGCCAGCAAAATGTAAAAAAATGATTGAAGATACCAATTGCAAAGTTCTCTTTTTTTCTCTACAAAGCTAGAAGAAAAGATGAATAGCTTTTTTTTAAATTTTTGGTAAGATGTTATGTTATATATTAACATGAAAATGAATAAGCGTGTTGACATTAGGAAGATAAGAAACTACAGAAGTAATGCATGATACCGCACCTCAATTTTTATTATTTTTGGCACATGCTGTATCTGTAATTTGTACCTGCAAAGATTTTACTATTGGCTTGTAGATTGTCTCTCTGCTGGCTTGGTACACATCTTTCTTGTAACTGGAAATTTATCCAAATCTTTTTAGAACTGTCTGAAGTTATAGTAGTAGAAACAAAATGTGCAACAAGCTACCATGATCAAATTAGCAAAATAAATACTGTAGCACTTTTTCACATACTGATATCTCCCTCCAGACAGGTAGAAGAAATTAAAGCTGAATCATACGACATTTGTTCTGAAATATCATTTTATGCAAGTAAAACCATGTGTTGGTTCTTCATGTGGGTATCCTCAGAACAGTAGAAAAATTCATGACCAAACCTTGACAAAGGCCACTGAAAGTGTTTGTTGTGAGCAGCATGCAGACACCCTTCTGATCCTAAATGGAATGCTGCAGTCTTCTGTTTTCTGTTGACCTGTTAAGAGGGGTATCCCACTATTCTGAGGAAAAGGCCTATGTGAAAAGTGTTACATGATTTAATGCTCCTAATTGCAGATAAAATTCACCTTGAAATAATGGACAGGTTCATAAGCCCAAGCCGTAGGTCTGGCTCTCACCATTGCGCAGCTGCCCAGCACTGCTGCTCAAGGGCAGTGTGGTAACTGTCCTTAACTGTGACATGGCCAGGGAAAATGCACTTTGCAGGGAAGAGACAAGAGAGAAAGGACATCTGAAAACTATCCTGTAGCATTCTTGGAAAGGACCAAATTTATTATCTGGCCCAGCTACTGGTAATGTTTGTTCATAACAGTGGAATATTTTATATCTCTTTTGCTACTTTTGCATCATCATTTCCTATGGCTTCTGCAGTGAAGTAGCTGTAAAAGGTGGTAAGAAATCCTTAGCATGATGTCTGATCTCTTTCCAGGTCATCTTGTAGCAGTTTTCAGCAGGGTCCAGCTCGTCTCTCAGATGATGTTTGGAGACTGCAGGGAAATTAGAAGCACCTGAAAATGGATTGTCATGCTCTTCCATACCCAGTAAGTTTCCATTCACAAACTCTGACAAATTACATATTTTTATATTATTAGAACAGTGAGTTTAACAGGATTTTCAAACTGGTTTCAGTATGTTTCCACTCTAAACATAAAAGAAAATGGGCTTATGTTCTTGTAAGCATCTGGGAGAGATAAGCTCATATGCTTAGTGTACCTGAAAAAGCCATGCTGCCACAGCTATTAAAAGAAAACTAGGAAGATGTCATGTGCACATTTCATTTGTACAGTTACTGTCAAAACTTATTTCTCTGTTTTTATTTAAGCGTCTCATTTAGCTCATTTAGAATGTAGTATACCCTTCTGTTCAAAACTATTGCTTCCTCTTTACAAAGTGATACTAAGACCGCAATTGTAAGTACTGACTGGAAAGCCCAATAAAAGAAATATTTTGGCAATTATGCACCATATTTTTTTTGAAATTGCCATTTACTCAGTAACATCATGACAGGCTGTTAACAGAATGAATTAAAGACATATGGTAGCCTTGTCATATTTAACACATTCATCTGTCATCACATTCTGCTATCATTTAATCCATTATATCACGTTTATAAAGTCAGTACAAATGTATGTATACTAATTGTAATTTCAAGGCTCTTTACCAGCCAGAGTACGTTGCCCTTATAATACTGTTTTTGGTTCCTAGGCATTGCATGCTCTGTTACTGATAAAGAAGTCAGCATATAATTTTTGAAANGTATATGTATGTATACTAATTGTAATTTCAAGGCTCTTTACCAGCCAGAGTACATTGCCCTTATAATACTGTTTTTGGTTCCTAGGCATTGCATGCTCTGTTACTGATAAAGAAGTCAGCATATAATTTTTGAAAGTTCATGGTGCACTTAATTTATTTGACCAGTACTACCAAAGCCTTAGAAGTACAAATATTTGTTATATTTGTATAACGTGAAAAAAGCAGTAACACTGAACTTATTAATTGATAAAATTGGTCATGTTAGCCTCTTAAAATAAGCCAGAGGTAGCCATGTTTCTTAACACACAGTCCTTTTTTCCTCCAGTGGAAAAACAAGTCTAAGAATGCTATTTACATGAACAAAAAGGTACATTTAATTCCTAGTTATGGACATATTAATGAAAAAAATAAAATTAAAGCAAATGAAATTACTGTCAAGCATAAAGTCTGAAAAACTGATTTATTAAATTTTCCACTTCTCACCCCTCTTCAGTCTGGACTCAGTCATATAGATGATATTATTTACAAGAAAACAAAACTGATATGCTGTAACTCTACCACTTTTCTTTATTTTTTGCCTTTGAATTGCACAGATAGGAAATACAGTTTTGGGCTTCTCATTGCAAGAAGACATGGAAGGTGCTAGAGTGTGTCCAGAGAAGGGCAACGGAGCTGGTGAAGGGTCTGGAGCACAAATCTTGTAAGGAGCAGCTGAGGGAGCTGGGGTTGTTCAGTCTGGAGGAAAGGAGTCTCGGAGGAGACCTTATCGCTCTCTACAGCTGCCTGAAAGGAGGCTGTAGACAGATGGAGGTCAGTTTCTTCTCCCAAGTAGCAAGTTATAGAGTAAGGGGAAATGGCCTCCAGTCAGGCCAGGGAATATTTAGATTGGATATTAGGAAAAATTTCTTCACAAAAAGAAGAACTGAAACAGGCTACGCAGGGAAGCTGTTGAGTCACTATCCCTGTAGGTTTTTAAAAGATGTGCAAATATGTCACTTAGAGCCACGGTTTAGTGGTGGACTTGGCAGTGTCCTTAAATGGCTGACTTGATGATTTTAGAGGTCTTTTCCAACATAAACTCTATGATTCTATACAGTGTAATTGATTCAGCACTGAAGTCAGGAATGGCAATAAAATTACTTTTGTGTTTCTCAATACAAAGGAGGTGGAAGTAATATTAGATTTATCATAGTACAAATTCATTGTAAAAAACCCTTTTAAGTCTTCAGATATAAAAGACTTTGAACTTTAGAGTCACAACAGTTCAGGCCTCTTGCTCTGAAATTGTGTTTATCAGGTGGTATGATTACATGTGAATGCTTGCCAACTTGTACATTTCTGCCAATAGAGCCAAGAGAAGAATTAGATAGAGCACTCTATATCTCATCAAACAGGTATGACCATGCTCTCCTAGTCCATAGGATTCAGGCTGTTAGTTGTCAGGCTGAGTCAAAAGTTTACCCAATGCCAAACTCAGTTTGAAGCACCACTGACACCTGAAAAAAAATAGCTACCATCTGTAGGTAAACAAAATATGAAGAACTACATTTAATTTCTTGTTCTGTACTCACTGCACAAGATGTTTTAATGCTGAATGCTCACGTATTTTTCTTGTACATAGTTTAAGAAACACAAGAGTAATGCAGCTTATTCAACTAGGTTTATCATTATTGTTCAGATTTCCTCTGGGAATTTTATGCTGGAGTCCTCCCCTAAAATCCTATCATTCATTGCATCTATCTTGGTTTTAAAAGACAGGTGTCTATGAGGAAGGCAGGAACCTCCCTTGGAATGGAAAATGCAACCCCCTTCCCTTCAGATTACTACAATTTTGAAATTAAGGGGCTTTCAGGCAAAGGTATGAGGAATAGGAATAACAGTTCTTTACTAATATATA
>VZTH01010711.1:31141-56397 GCA_013397815.1 Aleadryas rufinucha | reverse complement strand
TTTTTTTCCTTTTCTTGAATTAGTTTTATTCTTTTTTTTTTTTTTTTTTTTTAATCTTTATATCAGTGATATGCCAAAGGCTGACTTCACTGCAAGAAAGGAGTGAATATTCACAAAACAGTTCACTAGACATGTCAAGAGCCATAATAACAAAAATTTGAGCAATGCCATAAGGTGCTGCTTTAAAAAGAACATCCATGTGTAAAAGGATAGGCTGGAAACACCTCCAGTATTTGGGGACATTATAAGCAGGAGGCAGAGGTGTGAGCACTTTCTCAGTGGGAGTGACAAGATGCTTCAAATTTGTATTACTTGTCTAGATGATTGTCCATTGACACAGCCTTACTTTTATTTCTTAGATAATCTCTAAAACCAAGCTTCTCAGAAACATAAATGTTGTATGACAATGTAATATCATTAGTAATGGATGCCCATTATTGAGGATATTTTGTTATTGAGTTTGAAAGAGAAAAAATGATCATTCATTCAGTCTGAACCACAATTAGAGATGGGCTGAAAAATTACATCTATTAACAGCAGCCAAACTGTGGTTGTCAGGAGCAATTATTGTTGGCTTGTTTTCTCTCTTTTATTTTGTCTTTGACTTTCTTACCAGTTCTGTCCTCTAAATGCTATGAAACAAAAGGTATAATTTTCTTGTAGCTCCATATCGCACTTCAGTTCAAAATCTAACATAAAATCTTAACTTTCCACATCCAATTTCGAACAATTCCACTACCGTAATTAGTGTACTTATGAAGAAGTTAGGAAAAGCTGACGAAAACAAGATAAAAAAAAGGTAGTATTTCCAAGAGAGTGGGCTGGTATTGATTGATTTGTGCTATGTATTTATGTTCAGTGTGGTCTTGTTTCTTTCTGTTCATTTTTCTTCCCTGTTCAAAGGTTTGCCTCTATGCTAAAACTAGTACATTTGGAGCATAATGAGAGACAAAGTGAGAACTGAGAGAGTAAGAAGGAAGAGGTCTGCAAAAAGCCCTGATTTAGCACATTCACACCCTAAGTTAAGATTTGAAAATTCACAAGAAAATTATTTACACTTCTTCCACAAATCTTTAAGAGAACTTGAAATTTTTAAATGTGCTTAGACTATTTTTATACATCAAAAACTAACAAAAAACCCGATTTAATACAGTTTGCAGGTCAACATTTGGGAAAGTAAACATTATCCTTTATGCTTCTTCATATTTGTCCCACAGTTTTATCTGGGGTTTTTTATGGTGCTAATGACTTTAATCATCTGAATTTAATATATGAGTTCAATGGACAGAATAACCATATTAGCATAATTAAAGTATGTGTATAATGCAAGAGCTATAATGATTGTGCAGTACCAGCCTGAGGCTAAATCTTTTTTTTATTATACATGGCGTTCAAAAGACAGCACTACTTACTTCAGAGTAAGCAATCCTTGGCATCTATTACTGCATATCATGGACAAACTCATTCACTGTTCACAAGTGCAATCCTTTTGAAAATTGTTTACATGGCAGATTGCGATATTTCTAAATTATTTAAATAACTAAATTTATCCAAGTGTTTCTGGAATTATAAGTTGGGTGTATTTTCTTCTTTTTTAATGTGGAAATAGTTATATAACATAGTTCCCTTTCCAATGGGATACTTACTCTTAATAGTGAAATCACCATACTGTCTTTGCTTCAAGTACAGAGAACATACAGTAACACACATCAATCAGGAAACAGTAGTTGTCAAAATGTTAGCAGCAAAAAAAAATTGCTTTCTCTCAGATTCTTCTAGAACCTTGTCATTTGACCCTACAGTGTCATGATCAATATTTTATGTCCACCATTGCTTAAAACAGAAAAGGGATGTAATGAGAACAGTGGAAAACAAGTTATAAAAATTTATGTACTGATTAATGTTAATATAGTGCATAAAATCACCTAGAATTAAACAGTTTCTTATGACAAAGCTGTTTTGCAGTGCATGAAAAAGGCCAAGAAGGCAACGATTTGTTGGGAAACTGACCTGTTCTGTAACACAAGTAGTAGTTGCACCAACAAATGTTAAATAGTCCTTAGTCAAATGCATAACACTCTGTTCCTATCTAATCCAACCTGTAAGACTTGTCATTTAATCTACAAAACATTTATCTATGCATTGGTTATGTAGTTTCAAACAGAGCAAGAGAACTGGCCTTCAAGCCAATGGGTTAACTCACAGAAACTTCCCAAAAGTCAATCTTTCATCTCACGAAGCTAGAGAAAATGAAGTTCACAGTGTCATAAACATCTGGATCTTTTTGGCACAAAAGACAGAGAAAAAAATTCTCAAATCTTCATTTTCAAAAATTGCGTTCTGGGAAGCAAGGACACTGGCAAAAATCTGGAAGCACAGCTGGGGACTGGAAGAAGGCAGTGAAGATAAAAAACCATATCAGCCTTGGGAGGGGCAAGGAATGGGGACTCAGGGTGCTGGTGTACAACCAGCTGGATATGAGCCAGCAGTGTGCTCAGGTGACCAAGAAGGCCAGTGGCTACTTGGCCTGTATCAGCAATAGTGTGGCCAGCAGGACCAGGGCAGGGATTGTCCCTCTGTACTCAGCACTGGTGAGACCCCGCCTTGAATCCTGTGTTCTGTTCTGGACCCCTGACTACAGGAAAATCATTGAGGTGCTAAAGCTTGTCCAGAGAAGGACAACAAAGCAAGTGAAGGGTCTAGAAAAACATGTCCTATGAGGAGTGACTGAGGGAACTGGGGTTGCTTAATCTGGAGAAAGGGAGGCTCAGGGGGAGCCCTGTTGCTCTCTGCAGTTGCTACTTCTCTACAGTCTCTCCGTTGCTTCCTACCTGAAAGGAGGCTGTATTGAGGTGAGGTTCCCTCTCTTCTGCCAAGTCTCATATGAAAGGATGAGAGGAAAAGGCCTTAAGTTTCACCAGGGGAGGTTCAAATTAGATATTAGGAAAATTTTTTTTACTGAAAGAGTGGTTAGGCACTGGGATAAATCGCCCAGGGAGGTAGAGGAGTCACTGTCTCTGGAAGTGTTCAAGAGGCATCTGGATGTGGTTTATTTACTTGGGGATATGTTTTAGTGTTGATTATGGTGGTGCTATATGGAAGGCTGAATTACGTGATCTTGAAGGTCTATTCAAACCTTGATGATTCTGTGATTTAGGCTATTTTACATCTTTGTAAACTCCCTACTTCAGTGTCTGTATTTCCCTGTTGAGAGAAGTGGCTGTTTCAGTTATATGTAGTATCTCTATGCCTGGATATAGTTTCTTGTCCACTAAATATATTTGGAACAAAAAACAAATATTTGGTAATAAAAAGAGAAATCATAGGAGAAAAGAAGTGCTTCTCTAGGATCTAGTAATGGATTAAGAAATCTCTTTGCCATAGTTCAAGTATACTAATCTACAGTACTTATATGTCGAAAGAGAGTTAGGTGTCAATTTCTTTGTAGATTTTTCTTATCCTATGCTTTGTTTAACAGTGGATTTCAGTCTTGTATTATCTTTATTATGACAGAAAAATACTGAATCTGATAAACTTGCCTAGCAAAGTGAGTGTTAATATCTGATACCGTTCAATTAAGCCCTGCAGAAAAACACTCCCATTTAGAGAGAAGTTGTTTGGGGTTTTTTTATTACAGAGAAGCGAAGAAACACTGAGATTTCTTTTGGAAATTCCCCCTTTTCTAAAGAAAAGCAAATAAGCAACAGACACTATCTGTGGGCAGAAGTATCTTCTAAACATCCATTAAAGTCAAGTCAAATTGGATTTGTCTGAAATGCCTATGGTAATTGTGATTAAACAGAATACTCAAAAATAGAGAGAAAGTTTGATTTTTGGAAGAAAAACATTAAAAACACTGCACCAGCACTGCTATGAATGTCTTAATCCCTAGTCAGGGGTTTTTAAACTTATCTTCATTTTAGTGCTTTTTTTTTTCTGGCCACAAGTTAGCTGCTGGAGATACTAATGGGGTGAAAAAGACTTTAGCTGGCTTTGAAAGATTCATCTGGACAAATCTTATCCTCTCCAAAATCAATTACTGCATTCTCTATTGTCTACTGAATAATACATAAGTGCCCCAAATGTAATTCCATTGATGTCTGGTGATTTCCTCATTCCTGCAAAGGAGATTTTATTTTTCACTTTAACAGCTCATGATTTATATTAGTGAATAGATTGTTTCTTACTCCCCAAAGAGTCTTTATAAACAACTCTGGCCTCTCTGACCACACACTTCTATCCTTATCTATTGCTTCAGCAGCGCATTAACATGCTCAAACAATGGTTCATAGACACCAGTGTTGCAGCAGAAGTGCTTTTATGTGGTTTGGTTGAAAGCTTTTCTCTGAGGGATAATTATATTCCTAGCCATTAAGAAGAAAGAAAACGAAATTAAGTTCATTGCAGCTGTATTGAGATACAAATGAAAAAATTGGAAAGAGGGACTGTTCAATAGTAGTTTTTCTCCAATAAAATGTAAATTCTGCTTCACTAAACTCCACATTTGGCATAAATTACTGGCCCATCCTATGTCAGAAGTAGATTCTTCAGGTTTTTCGGGTTTCTAGTTAGCTCATTCGGTGTAATGGGAATTTCTAATTTCTTTTTTAGGAAGAGATGCTCTGAATAATCACAGCCTAGGTGCCCAACACCGAACAAAAGGTTAATGCTTAGTCAGTTTTCAGACTAATCAGTAAACTTGGAATCAGGTATCACAATGTTGGTGACACGGTGTTTGAACAATGTGCCAGAAGCTTTAACAGTATCCAGGTTAGACAACTCATTAACTGTGCACTAACACCACAGGACATCAAAATAATGCTGAAAATGACATAGCAGTCAAAGGGGTAAGCTAGCTGAAGAAATTCAGTGAAGATGTGGGAGTGCCTTAAATCCCATCTTGCCCCAGAATTTCAGCATCTGCCTCTAGTCTGTGGGAGAGCTGTATTCTCTTTCTTGCTGTGATGATTTCACAAAATAATTATTTACCTGTCCTACAGGTAGTACTTGCTTAAACAGCTGGAAGAGTGGGAAGACATTCTCTGTTTCTGTATATATTACCAACATAGTCATGGCTGCAGCAAGGCCCATGGGGCTTTTCTCTCTTCGCATAATTTTTCTATATTAAGACTTATGATACTTATCAGATGTATTGAAATGATAACTATTAAGAGCTTGTTAATAGCTCACTAGAGTGATGTTCTGTAAGAATTTGGCAGAATTATTATTTATTAAAGTGATGCAAAATCCTTGATAATGCAATTTATAAAATAGTCAAATCATTGTCTTTGAGTAGTGGGTGAAAAACAGTGCCAATAATTAAATTCTAAAGATGGCTATCGGAAAACGTAACAAGTTGGATAATTTGCAGCTCCTTTTTAAGTGAAACCCTTGATTAACATTTCCCAGCTAGCTGCCAAGAACATTTATAAGGTTCATTAGAAGAGGCCATTCAGAGTAAGAACGCAGTGACAAGCAAACTGGAGAGAGTAGCATAGAATATTTTTTTCAGTTATTTGTTTACATCAGAAACAGATGCTAGCAACAATGCTGTACATTTCTGAAAAATTACAGCAGGTATAGTATAGTTCCTCCCATCAATACATATGTGTGAACATACACAGAGGAGATTATCTAGCCGTCTTTGTTGCTATAAAATATGCAAGCTTCAATAATGGTTCACTGAAAAAAGATGATACCAGTGTTGTTATGGCCCCAGCAACATAAGAAAATAAGTAGTCTATCTTCTTGTGATTAGGTTTAGGAAGCTGATGTCCAACTGGATAATGCAATTTATGTGTTATGTCCAGAATTTATCTGTCAATGGATACATGTGTCAATGTAAACGGTCTGGTTTTCAAACAAACATTCATAAAAAGCTAAGGGGAAATGTCCATTAGTTCACGTCTCCCATTACTGCTTAATGTTAATAATTTCCCCTCTAACCAGATTTGTATTGATTTCATGATGAAAACCAATATTATATCCTTCCTCTACATTTAGTTAAAAGAAAAGGATACAACTTTTCTTTTCTTGCATTCAAGTTGCAGAAAGAAACTTTTAATTACTTTCCTATAGATGAATTAAAGCACTTTTTGGAACGTCCTCTGTCAATTATACTTTGCCTCATTCACCTGAGCCAAAGATTTAATTTTAATGAAACCGTCTTCTATCATTACAACAAAAATGTTGTTTGAGTGGTTTTCTGTGAACTAAAAGTCATAACCTTTTTTCACTGTACATGAATGTGCAGTCATAGAGTGAATTGCTTATATGATAAGAAAATGTTTTATCTAGAGTCTGTCCAAAACAAGACACAAGAAAACAAGATTGTATTCCAAAGCAAACCTAATGAAAAGCAACAAAAGGAAGATCTTCTTTGCTGTAGTTCCTTTTTTTTAAATGCACAGAAATAATTACTATAGAAAATATTAATAGCATAAAATATCCTTTTGAGAGCTGTTTTATCATTCACTACTCTTGCCTGTTCAAGGAGTTGAACACAAACATACATTTGCTCACCACATTCGAGTGCTTTATCTATGGATTTTCTGAATGAGTGCGGGGGTTTGGTCTCGTGAGATACCTACTGAGGCTGAGCGTAGCTGATCAGAATGACACTGTTGCTGTCATGTGACAAATGTTATTTAACTGGCCCAAGTGAGAGCTAAATAAGAAGTCTGCACATATTTTGTGATCTTTTCTAGTTAAACTACATGAATCAAAAGCAAACCTTTACTCGAATTAAAAGATAAAGCAAAAATGAAGGAAGTTAGTAAGTGATTGCATAGTGGTAAGAGAAAATGATGTTTTGTCTGAAAGCAAGTGACTGTTTACAGCCTATGACAACATTTTGACACACCACATACGTGCAGGGGAAACAAGGCAGATTTAGGTTGAATTTAAGCCTCACAAAATGGCATGTNCAGTAGGCAATACAGAATACAAAAGCTAAAACTCAAGGCATCGGTGGCTGACGGGTATCAGAAATTTGTACTGTGACCAGACATGTGCTTCATGTGCTCCACTAAAATGTGTGTCTGACCATACAAACTTTTTGATATATTGTAGGGCCAATATCAAACTGAATAGCTGAGCTGACTGCTGAAGGAAGTATGTCTAGCTGGCTTCAAAGTGTCTATCAGTCAGAGATGGTTCAAGAAGCTGCTTGCTCTCGCAATTGCTTACGAACTCTCAACTGGTTGACCAGAGTACCTGGGATTAGCACATGCTGATAGTCCAGTGTGGATTCATGTGATGGAAAAAGCTGTGGGCTACAGCAAACTCTCCCAGCACCCTAGACAAGCTTTCAGGTTCTGCTAAGAAAGCCAACAGATGACAAACACTCTCCTCCCCAGTGATAACTGCTACAAAGAGGCATGGTTTTCACAACAGGTGCACACAAAAATGTCAGATGAGGAAATGAAAAAAATTCTAAGTTATAAAATCCAGATATAAAAATCAGCATTTGAGGGCATAGGAGTGACACATCATGCGAAAAAATTGGGTTTGATAAGGACAGGAGAACTGAAGACAATATCTCCAAGGGCATAATTAAGAGGTTGTGAACATGACTGAAAGATTTGTAAAACACAGCCAGAGATCCAATTTGTGGATAATTGTCATCTCTGTGGAGAATATATGAGGCAGCATGATTTACTTCATAACAGAGTTTTTGCAAGGGTTGTTTGGAGCAGAAACTTCTCCCAACCCTATTGGAACAAGGAAAACCACACCTTTTTATACTCAAAGCCGTAAAGTACCAGTAAACAGCTCTGCAATTATTTAGACAAGAGTTGAATCTTGACTGAAGGCCCTGCACACCTTGGGAGAGATGAAGAAAATATTTGCAGGTATGGACCTATAAATCTTTCACAGTCCTGAAGCTGATGGCTTGTGACGAAGTCTGGAAGAGGCCCTGTCTTGAAGCTGATAAAGTGCAGCAATAAAGGATTCTCTTCCTATGTATCTAGGAGCTAAACTTGAAAAATAATTATTTCACAGGCTTGAAAGTATCTGGTGTATAATACTGTCCAATAAAATATGATGAAATTCAAAGAGTAAAACCATTCTTTTTTAATTTCACTGTAAGGGAGGAATCACTGACATATCAAATACTACAAAATGTGATGAATGTATTTAGGAACTGATTAAAATCTGGGAAGACTATTATGAGAAAACAACAAATGTGAAAGAATTCGAACAATCTGTCTGGATGCTGGTAAAAAGTTGACCTGTTGACTTAGTGATTAAATACTGCTTTTGCATATTTCATTTGTGGGGAAATTACATTTTTAAATATAGAACTAGAAACACATAAATGTATAAATAATTGTATAAAAGAACATAGGTTTCAAGAAAAATTTTTATCAAGGTATTATTTTATTCAGTTAATACTTGATTTTAATTGGAATCTAAATTACAATATAAAAATAAGATTCCCTAAGGAATGAATATTTTATTTAAACAAATTCATTAAAAACTAAGATATTCCATACAGTATGTATTATCCAGATGTAATATTTGTGCAATGCATTATGGTTAGCTAAGTATGCTGAATCATATCCTAACATCAAATTGTCTTAAATATGTTCAGATAGTTTGATTCTACTGCTGATATTTTGTGATGATTTCACAAAATAATTATTTTTACGTCCTTTCTAAGTTTGGTGGAGTTTTTGTAATGTGCAAACATACAGGAAATTTCATTTAGTTTCATGTTTTTTATTCATTGGAAATTAGTTTGAAAAAATTAGTTCTAGAATAATGTATCCTTTCCTGGGGCTTAAAAAAAATGTATCTTGGAACTAATCTGGGTTGTATTTTCTCATCTATGTCTGCATTTCCTCTCCATAGCCTTGGAGTTTTTTTAAAGCTTTTGGGAATCAACTTTGATAGACTATTGCACCTCCTATAACCTTTTTGTAGTTTTTGTCAATGCAGAATGAAAGACTGGAACATGTATTAACTTACACAATTGTAAAATTGGTATTTCAAAGTTAAAAACACCAAGGCAGTTGATACTGTAAAACACAATCTACTTTTCTCTTTTGATTAATAGCAGCTATTTTTGAACTGGTTCATATAGCTTTCAGGGTATGGAGTAAATAGATCATTCTCTCTTTACGAACTTTTATGTTGAGTAAGTTTTACCTTTAGATGTGAACATGAAGATATGAATAATGTTCAGTGAGACTAGTGGCAGGATGAAGAATGGCTTAGTGCTAGTGAGGATAGCACAATTAAGCCATAGAAATGAACTGAAAATCTTTATTCATGATCAGAACCACTTTTATTCATCAAGTAATCAAACTGTGCTTGGTATAAATTTGCTGACTAGTAGAAATAACTAGCAGAAACTCCTCATTAAAGAGCTGCTTATTTGCCTCAGTTGTACTGAAGATGTTTTAAGGGGTTTCTGTTATATGAGTCAAACTTGAAACATGGCACAAAGGTATAAGCATCTATTTAAAAGTCACGTGTTATTTATTGTGAACTGATATTAACTATGAAATCAAGCTGAGTTCATATGAGCAAATGAAAATCTTTATATTGATGCCTTATTACTTTAGGAAATGAAGGGTTTGATTTTCACTATGTATTAGGAGATACCCAAAAGCAGCAAGATACTATGGCAGGAGTCAACTGTAATGTAGTCTGAGTGGTGTCTGACCTTCATTAACCTGCTGTAAAGAAGTATCTAAGTTTGAACTTCACCATCCAGAAAACAGAACTGAATGCCAGTCTTCCCCATGCTCTATGACACCTGTAACAGATGGAGAAAAGACAGGCAGGCAGCATTCCTCTGTGGCTTCTGACTTTTGCACATAAACTAGGTACCTTGCTGCTCAGCACTTGAGACCAGTGTCTCTATATGGGAAAATCTGAATGTGCAAAACTGCTTTACCATGGGGAGGTTAATGCCTGAAAGTTTTGAGACTTGGTTTTGAATTTGAGTAGCCAAAATCCAGGTTAAATGGGCTTTAAAATCATTTATGAAGAAAGAAAGTGGGAAATACCCACAAATGGCACAGAATTAAAGATTCTGGAAGTGCTAGTATGCATGCGTGATTTTATTTGCTGTCTTTAGAGAATAATAGAATTATGCTTCTGCACAGATGCTTTATGCCTATGACTTGTTGTATTCTTTTGGTTTTAAGTAATCTTTAGATGAAAGCTCAACTTGGAAAAAGGAAAAACAACTCATGTTTTCACCCAAGAGCTAACACATTCTTGGCTCAAAATGTTGTGGCAGATCATATTCCACATTTCAGATCGTTCACATGGGATGATTACTTTTATCACAAAATCTGGGTTTTTGCCTTAAAATATTTTATTCTATTACCTTACAGACTATAAAAGCATTAAGATTTACTGTGACACATCCTTCTACTTTCTTTATTCAGTTATGTAATCATTGCTTTTTGGCACTTGAGAAGAAAAGGATTTGCATTTGTTATATAATACTCGTGGTTTTGCTTTGCCAAGTGCAGTAGAATAAAATCGCTCACTGCTCTGAGTTTAGGAGTTCAGTAATGATACAGCTATCACTGTAACAATGTTATAACACCACCCACTATAAACCTTCACAGTAAAGAAACCAGTGCTTCATTGGCTTTGGTTTAGAATATACTTGTATGTCTTTGCTGGCAGGTTACTGGTAGTTGAGCTTCTCAAATTTCCATCTTTCTTGCCAATTTCATTTTTATTCCAACTCCACCATAGTGTTTGTGTGTTAACATAACCTGAAAAAAAACATTCTTTATTACGTGTGTGTGTAATTAATTTGTTTGTCTGATTAGGCATCTTTATATGTATATCTTACTTTTCAAGAAGGTATTTTCACCTTGAATCAACTCACCTATTTAAACATCAGTTCTGTACATATTTTAAATTTCAATTTCATGTGTGAAGATGCTTAGCATCCAGACTACTGTCTTCTAAATGGACTGTGCACATTGGCATACTTCGAATTACACACAGCAGAAATGCAATTTCTTCATCTTTTCTAGCAGGGAAGTTTTTGCATGCTTTTTTTTTTTTTTCCACTCTCCAGTGTACCTCTCTCTGGTCAGATGTTGTGTGGGAAGGTAGTTTTGGTTTTTAAGCCAGATGTGATGTCAGTAAATTACGAAATTCCAGCAAATTTATATATGAAGAGGAAGGACACAGCATGTCTTCTTCCTAACAAATTTTCTCCTGCAAAAGAAGAAGGTACAGATGTAATCTTGAAGTTGTACCCAGCTGATGAAGAAAAATTTTGTGCGAAGGGAGAAAACAATGGTTCTTCTATACAGCAAAAACATAGCTGTTCAAACCTTTGTGCTTGAAAAAGTATTTCATGACCTAGTAACATAAAAGAAATTATGCTGCTCTTCAAATAAGTACACATTTTTTTCTGACAGGAAAAAGTAAATTAATTGTGAATTACAAGATCCTTTAGCGCAGGTATCTTATAGCTTGTTTTTATCTATATCCATGTTAGCTTTTCCATCAAGAATCTCTACATTTTGCATCCGCCTTTTCTTAATGTAAATCCTTATCTTGGTTTTATCACATCCACAGTGGTTGATGTTTTAGAAAGGCATCCCCTGGAGCTAAACACATCTCTGAAAATCATGAAACCTTTCCCAATTTTTTTTCCCAGCCACTTCTGAAGGAAAAAACCTCAAAATAAAGGCTTTCTACATAATTTAGCTAATTTTAAAATAGGAATCTGATTCTTTTCTTAAACTCATGTGAGCTTAAATGGCCATGTGCATTATGGATGCTGATTGTTGAATGAAAACACATGTTCCAATGTCAAACAAAGCTCCTGTAATAAGTCATATTGAGACTTCCTGAAATTCAATTATGCTTTCATTTTATTTTAATTGTAACAACTTTTTCACTCTTCATATGTACAGTTTTTATTTTTGTTCAAACTACTTTCCAGTATGTTCTCTTCCACTCTTATTGCTATACTTATGAAGTGATTGTAATTTTAATCAAATTTAATTAATTGTAATTTTAATCACTAAAAGATTGTGCATTAATTTCCCTGTCTTATGCAGTAAAAAAGAAGGCTTAGCTTGAATCACATAAGCTCTGACTTTAACTAACTTAGGGCATCACTGCTGTCCCACTGTGACCCCTGCCCTCTTGTGGGGTGCTTCTGGGGTCATCAGTGTATGAGAAAGAGAGAGAGAGACAGGCAGTGCTACTGAACACAGAAACACTATTCCTGATGCATCCCAGAACATTTACTCCAAACGAGCTGTGAAAACAGGCTGAACGCCACAGGCAGTGGTCATCTGCACAGAATTTGCAACACTGAGCTTTTCTGACTGTACAACCACAACACTGATTATGCCAGAGCAGGCCAAAGCATGAAAGCTTATTAGAGTGAGCATACCTCTATATTTTCAGGAGGGATATGGTCATCTGACTCTCAGCATTAACAGAATTGTATGTGACTGCAAGATTATACTAAAGAGAGTCAATATTATTTCTAGTTAAAGAAAGGCACAGTGATGGCCACTAAATCATGCTGTTGTCTCTGGGCTTTATACAGAATATGTTTTCTGTGTTGGAAAGCTTGTACTTCAATAACATGTAGAATACTGACTTTACAAAGCCAGCCAGTTGGATGAATATCAAAGAAAATATGTGTATGTGTTTAAGGGCTTATGTCTGTATGTTCTGTCTCCATATTCGTGTGTACGGCTCGATGGTGCCTTCTGCCAGGCAGGACTGGAAATGACTGGCAGCCACACTGGCTCACTGCAACTGAAGAACAGAAAAAAGTGACTTTCTGCCCTCCTTCACATCAGCACAATTATTCTTGCAAAATTGCTAAAAGGACAGCCACCTGTATTTATGGCCCACCCCAACGACCGTCCATTCATGGATTTTTAAGCTGGTAGGCAGCCAATATCCATCCTTCTTATTTCTGGACTGGAAGCCTATCTAAATCAGCTAGCTGTGAATCAAATCTCTGATCTCAACCTCTAAATGCACTTGTCTTACCAGAACAGATCCAGCAGCTGATTCTTTCTCTGTACAAATCCAGTCTGTTACGTAGATGTCTTTAAAGATGCAAGACTTTCAGTACAGGAGACATAACAATTTCATTTCTTAAGGTATGATTGAAATATCAAAAGGCACAAAGCCTCAGGAAAAAGATTTAACAGCTGGATGGATATCAGGGAGGGCATTTGTGAAAAGATGTAAAACTTTTAATATTTGCTTGCAATGTGAACTGGTGATAGGACTCTTTCAAGAAAAGAAGTGACATTATCTGTCTTCATACTCAGCATCTTGGGCCTTTTCAAATCTGCACCACTTAGAGCAAACCTGAGCTGAAATGAAGGTTCTCTTTGCAGAGACAGATTTTGGAGGGTAGTTTGTCATATGCTGAGTTGTAAGATATACTAAATATTTCAAGAAGATCATTCCTAAGATTAAGTAACACCATTATCATAAAAGAAGAAATATTCATCTTTTATGTTCTTTTTGTTGTCTTTTTTTTCACTTTAAATACCTGGGAGAGTGTTCATGGAAATGGAATAGTTGTAATGACCATGTGAGATTCTTAAATAGTTCAGCTGCACACTAAAATCTAATAAGCAACAAAAGCCATTTATTGTTCCTCATAGTCTTGTGATAAAGCCTTAAAGATTACTGTTAACTATTAGTTCTACAAGATTCATATACTAATATTGATTGTTCTCTTGCTGTTCATACAAATCAGATTTAAATAGTGAAAAAGTCTGTGTCTAGTGAAAGCCCAGGAGGTTATTTTTGGGATGGGGTTTTTTCCCACTTAATTTATGCCTCTCATGTCTGTGGTTTCAAGATTGTGATTAGATGTTACTTGAGCAGGCTGGCCTTGTATTGA
This sequence comes from Aleadryas rufinucha, assembly GCA_013397815.1. Lineage (NCBI taxonomy): Eukaryota > Metazoa > Chordata > Aves > Passeriformes > Aleadryas > Aleadryas rufinucha. Next base: position 42,518 of record VZTH01010711.1, on the reverse strand, counting down.
AAATCTGATAAATATTCTCATTTAGGAAATCCAACATTAATGAAATTAGTATTTTGCTATTGCTTTTAAGAAAGCCAGGAACCTGTGAAAATTTGTAGTAGTAGCTGCTGTTGCTGTCTGCTTTCCATGCTTCTGCCACTCACCTGTTATTAGAGGCAGATTATTTTATATTTTCTACATGTATTTATAATGAAATCACTAATAATTTAGGCCTTTTAGCAATAATATTCTGTCTTAACACAGTACTAGCTTTGTCATAAATAAATTAAGTTTTCTTCCCTATGAAGTTACCTCTGGTTTTAGTCTGGAGTCTGCACGTGAGAAAGAACAGTTACTCCTGGTACCTCCACTCTCCCCCGTATGATATTTGAATAGATGGAGGCCTATAGGATTTCCTTTCTCTATCAGAGGTTTTATCCACTTTCTGTTAGCTTTAATTTTAACTCTGTGGTCTTATGGCTATTCCTCAGTAAAACTCCAGTCCTTTTATCCTTCTAGTTTATTGGCAAGCACATTCCCTTATCTTTCTCTTTGTCAGCCCAGCTCCCTGCATCTTCCCCATTGTGCTCTCCCATGAGATTCAGCTAAATCCCTTTGATGACACCAAGCACTTTTTCCTTTGCCATTGTATTTCTTCCTTGCATGTCTGTTGATGACATTGATTATTTCTCTATCTGACACCTTTGGAAAGCTGTAATCACACTGAGAAATGCTTTGTGATGGCTATGGTGCAGCTGCTTCTTTTTCCTTTAGTTGTCTCCAAAATCCTGAGAGGACTTTGCCCTCAGAACATGTTCATTATTTTATGCATTTTCCTTGGAGAAAGTAACCTCAACTCAGTGCACCTGAGACAGAAAGCTTACAAAGCACTCTGCCACACCACGTGAAACTGTAGAACCATGAGGGATGGTACAGCTGTGTTTGTATGGGCTAATAGGACTGCCCTGGGAAAGCACCTTTGGAACTTTTTCTGGCATAAGATAAGGCACAAATGGCACTGAATAATGTCATAAAAATGTTAGTGCAATAGATGTTCAGATTTGTGACCACTTTTCTACCTGACCAAAGCGACAAAATTTTCCCCTCCAGTGTAATCCTGTTTCTGCTGAAATTATTAATAAAACTCATGGAGTTTAATGAGGAAACAATTAATGCTTCTTTTTTCCCCCTTTTTTCTTCTTTTTCCCCAATCATCATTGCTTTTCATACAGTATTGTTTATTACTTCAGCTGAATTCAAAGACTAGGGGCCACATAAGTTCTTCAGAACAATATTAGTTTTAACAGACTGCACTCGACTGGAGGTTTGTAGACCAAATAATGGCTTGTATAACAGTGTGTTAAGAGCAATAAAAGCGTTGCCTTCATTTTGCTTCTTCTGCATTTTCACTAAAGCTTGTAATGGCATGTGTGATCAAGAAATATGCTTATTAAAATAGTTTTTTGCCTTTATAGATATAGAGCTAAATATAGGTAGATAGAAAGATAGATAAAAGTTGCAACTTTAATCTTATAATTTGAAAGATGTAGTTTTTGTGATTTCATTTTGTTTCTGTTCAGAGAGACACAAAAGAATCCCAGACACAGAGCATTTACTCCCTGGACTTTGAGACTGAAAACTATCACGACTGACAAGCATTCAATTTATAAACATGGGAAATAAAAGAATCAGCTACACCTTCAGCCCAACAGTTGACATCTCAAGTGGCCAGCTAGCTTGCCAGTGAGTGGACCATCCTGCAGTGGATGCACTGTCAGCTGGAGCACCTTTACAGATTGAAGTCACCTGAGGTGAGCTGCAGGTGAGGTGTATCCCTCAGCTGTACCCACAAACAACATGCATGCTGAAATCAAAGGTGAAGCAGTCTAATGGTAAGAGAGGGCTGGTTTATACAATTCAGTCAGAGCCTTGTATGGTTTTTTATTGCTGTTGTTCCCTAGTGCTATGTTAGATTTTTCTGTTCACAGTGTGTAATACTTCCCACTGCAGAGCCTGTTAGATTTTGAAAAAGTCTCTGTCAAGCTCAGTGTAGTTCATGTGGCAGTAAACAGAATTCCTAGCTTTGATCACAGACTTAGTGGGATATGATAGTCAACAGCTTAACTAAAGGGAAAATCCTGCCTTGAGGGGAGAAACCCCAACACCTCACTTTGGAAAAAAATGAAGCTCCATCCACATCCAAGAGAAGATTCAAATATGCTATTTTTTTAAAAGTGAATCAAGTGACAGTCACATTCTCTATGATGGCAGAGCTTGGCTGGGCTTTGTAGAGTCTGCATTTTATGACAGGACAGTGGACATATTGCTGAGGGAAATCTCTGCTCACAGGTGATGGAAAATTAATGCTCCTTTTGCTGACCAAAGCTGAGAGTTTCAGCCATGGCGCCCAGCCCAAAAAGCTTGCTAATTAAGAGGGTTTTCCTGAATTTTTTTTTGAGAGGGGCTAGGTATAAAAAATGAAAGACAGTGGCTAGTACTGAGGCATCAACAGAAATGAAAGGGCACAGGAAGGTCATAAGATGCTGGCATGTATAACATGCTGAAAGTGTGCTGTCCTTAAACTAGATGATCTTTTAGGTCCTGTCCAACCCAAACCTTCCTATGATTCTCTTAAAATGTCCGCTAGTGGACATTTTAAGTACAGTAGGAAAATAACCTTACCATACTGAAGGATGTGGAAAGTAAGTACAGAAATAGAATATAGACTCATAAGGAAGGAGAGAAGGGCAAGTGATCCCATGGGGTAGAACAGATGCAAAAAAGAAAAAATCTGGAGAGAAATAAAGCTGATAAATACAGAGAAAAAATGTGGTTATTCTTTCAGTCCACGTGGCCTTAGACTGGTTGATGCTGTTTGTAGTACCTTTCTGCAGCTGTCTTCTTGAATGGTAGCAGCTGCTAACAGGGCTTGAATATAATTTCTCCCCTTTTCTCATCTTTTCCTTTACAGACGTCTAGACTTCATTAGCAATCATAAGAAAGAAGAGTATTAGAGGTGCCCACGAATGCCATCTATATTTAGGGTTATGAAACAGGCAGGTGTTAAGCAGAAATGATTGACAGTAAATCAGATGTAGGAAATTAATTGCCAGGAACAGATAGAAATGGGGAACTGGGGACTGAAAATTATATGGATGTGAGATGGAAACATATTTGTATGATATTTCAGGTGCTGTAAGAATAGACAGCAAAATCAGGCTCAGGAAAATCTTAATAACAGCATTGTTGAAGCACGTTTTTTTAAATAACAGAAGAGATTAAAATATGTAAGACAAGTCAAGGTGCTTTGTGGAGTGCTGGTATAAACACATGAAATATGAGATTTGGACTGCATGTGGATGGTGAGTTCAGTCATGAAAATACCTCTCCTGACTAAAGATAAGCACAAATTATGTGAAAAATTAAGAAATGAGAGGAAAATGTCAGGAAAAATATCAGGAAAAGTAATAATATCCATAAATAGTATAATGAATTTTAATAAAAATTAATTAATCCTTTCCTCATTTGGGGAAAAACAAGTGATGAGATAGAATTTTACCGAATCAATTATTTTCTTAATATATAGTTATACCAAACTAATTTTATAGAATTATAAATAACATAATTTAATGTGCATGTGTTGCAGTGGAAAAAGAAGACTGAATATTTAAAGCTGTCTTCCCAGAATTTGCTTAAAATTACATTCAAATTAACCATCGTTAATAATTGCACAGCTTATCACTGAAAATGTACATTATTCCAACATAGCTCAAGATTTAGAGTAGATTCTAAGAGGGACTTTGTCCCATGCAGGTGTTGGAACACAAGGTGATTCATTATGAAACCCCATTGTCAATGTCACTCAATGCATGGGGCTTTAGACTGAGTGAGGGGCTACCTAAAATTAGCAAAATTTAGCCTTTTTAGAGCACTTCAGCTTGTCAATAACAATTCTAATGACAGCCAAGACTTTAAATTGCTGCTTTCTAGTGTGGAGGCATGATTTCAAGACTGCAGTGAGGTTTTCCTAAAACTCTGCTGATTTAGGGACCTTTCCTAAAGTATCCTTTCCTTTAGAAACTGAAATGGAAGAGAAATAGACAAACTCCCTTGGCTCCACAGTGAAGTATTTACTGCTGTAAGTTGACTTATCAATTGCTCTTTTATAAACATTTTAACCACATTTCTCTTCTCCACGGAGTTCTACTGTTTATTCTGAAGCTGGTCCTGAGAGAGGAATTAGTAGTGTCTCTATTCCTCTTTTAAAGTTGTGTCATTGCAAAGAAATAAATGGTGAGATTCACTAGGGCAGAAATTGAATAACAATCAACATGATTCTATAGCCAAGCAGCTAAAGGTGGGAATCGTATTCCAATCTAATTCCACTTTTTCAGCTTTTCTAATGAGTCTTGATTACACCTGTATTTACGTTTCCCACGCTGAAAAAAAAAAAAAGAATTTTAGTGTGTCTCTATCTAAGAAAGTTGCAATTTTAAACCAGTGGAAATTACTGTAATTCTGCGTTTCTTCACAGTTGTAGCCCATGGTGTAAATCTGTGCTACAAACTTGGCCAATCTGTTGCAGATACGACAGATGGACTTTGCTGGCTTTGGACTCAACCCTGGCTCTGCCCCAAGCAAGGAACTGCTGCTTTGCTCCCCCAGACAAAGGCTGCATCACGAAAGGTTAAGAATTCACAACCTGCGTTCTTTGCTGTGCTCCACTACAGAGTATATGCTGTCTTGGCGTGACTTTATGATGTGTATCCCCTACCATCGCTCTATGCCCAGACGTGATTCCTGTTTTCCCATTGTGCTGCATGTTTGGTAGTTTGCTGGAGGAAAGAAAAGATGGGTGAGAATATTGTCACTTTCTATATCATCTGAAATCTCCTGGCTAGATGAAACTACATTTTAACTAATTTCTCTATGATATTTGAATAATTCAGTATGAAGTTAATTTCATTAATTGTAAATAAATACTAATATTCTTAAGGTTTCAGAAGATTTCAGTTTGTCAGTTCTTAAAGGATACTTCAGTCATATTGAATAAGGCATAGAGGACTGTCTGCTATTAAACCCAGAAACCTGTCATAAAATCTTGACTGCTTTTCAGATGTTGACACAGATTTCTTCTTTGTCCTTGAGCAAGCTATCTGTTCTTGTTGCCTAGGAAGAATATTAGTGGAAATTTTCCTCTCTAAAACAAAATGTCATCTTTTTCTGGTGTTAATCACCTGATCAAATGATCGAGCTTCACTGATACATCCTGGAGGTCTTTGGCTTAATGCCCTTGTATTTCAGTGAGAAAATTCTCTCCTTCTAACAGCCCCAGGCCCCATCCCCCAACTTGCCTTCAAAGATTTCCACAGAGATAGGAATTTCAGAATTTCTCTTTAAATCAAACAGAAAAGTGCATCTTGGCGTTTTACAGCCAAGCCACGGTCACTGTTCACAGCCCAAGACATCAGGGAGTCATGCATATGCAGATATTTTGGCATTGATCCTGTGCCAATGTGCCCTCCTTCTCAGTAGGCTTTTGCTCTTCTCTTGGTACACCAAAGAAAACTTGCATCTGTTCAGATCACGGGTAGATCAAGTTCCTGTCTACCAGCAAAATACTAATATGTAATATCAGTACAAAATACCCCAGAGCTTTGGTGGACTAAAAGTAGAAGGAAGCATCTTTTTTTCCAAAGGAAGAAATGCCACTTCTCCAAGAACAACAGTAGGTTTACACCTTGGATTCTAATCTCCAGAGTAGATTTATCTTTAGCATACTCCTCAACACAGTTCACCAGTGATAGTCAGGGCACCTGGCAAGGTGTCATAGGGAAGATTCATGAATGCTTGCAGTTTCTCACCCTGGTGTTTTTGAACATCTGTTATGATCACTGCTGAAAACAGCATCTTTCATTAGACAGACCTTTGCTCTGACCTAGCATGTCAACTATGTTACAGTTGTAAGTAATTAAGACAATTCATTTACCTCTTTGTATACTTTTAAATCCCCAGGTTCCTTGCCGATGCTGTTTTTTTCTGCTTGAATGAATTTACGTGAAGAAGGCATAAATTTCTTCAGAAACATCTTTAGTCTTGAGTAGTTTTCAGAATGTTTAAGAAAGGACCTTCAAAGCTTAGGGGTTATAATTTTGAAATATCACATTTAAAAGCAATGCTCTTTTCTGTTATTTCTTTCTTGACATGGGAAATTAACTTGGGAAATCTGGGGAGTGGGAGAAAAAACTGAGAACTTGTACAGTATGTCAATAGAAGACAGACCACGGCTAGATTTGCACTTCAGATTGAGAGGGAAATCCATGTAATACAGAATTTATATTTTCAGTTCAGTAAATAACTTTTGCCCCTAGAATACATGAGTGACTGTAAGATGTCCCTAGCTGAAATGCAACATTGGATTCCACAATAAAAACCACAATTAATTAATACTGGCTATATAACTGCACAACCCTTTCAACTCTAGATTCATTACTACACCCAAAAAGCACTCAGCGTAATCTTATACCTACATGTGAAGTATTAATCACTTAAGAAAGACAAATAAATCTTTTTTTACACTTGTCATTATTGTCTCTCTCTATATTTTTAACCAAAACCAAACCAAAACTAAATAAAGCTAATTAGTTTATGCCAAAAGCAAGTTTTGTATGCCTGAGAACAGGTATAACACACCTATTGCCTGAAAAAAGAAATAGGGCTATTACTCCAAGGAAGAGACAAGCTTTAAAATGTACTTGAAGTTACAAATGGCACACTTATAAATCAATGCTTTGCTTTATTAAATGGTTAGTTTCTGAAATTCTACAGCTCTTCAGGTGTTTCCCTGTAATTTTATATTTCTCCTTGATACCATTTCAGAAGGCAATTAAATACATCTTTAATCAGGCAAGCTATGTAAACCCATGCTTGACATAAGGAGACGTGCTTTGCAATAGAAGATTGAGACTGAGTGAAATGTTCCTGTACATGATACCTGGCAGCTGCATTTTAGTGTTTGAATTTCCAGGCATAGGCTCTTAATTTAGCAATCCCTGGGTTGCTGGCCCTTGTGAGTATGTCTCCGTTCACAACTGGTAACTTATTATCTTAGCGGGATACCCTGCTTTTCTTACAGCCCTTTTTGAGACTGTCACACCCCATTGGTGAGTGTAAATAGCCCTAGGACATAGATTGCCACAACTCATGCAATATCACATTCACTGGCAAGCTCTCATAATCACTAGTTTAAAAAGGAGCTTATTTCTTCTTTCAGATAATAATCTCAAATATAAAGATGGGGGGAAAAATGAGTGCCAAGTTAATGTATTTTGCCTCAGACTTGTTCATTTAAACAGCATTGCAAAAAACTGCTCGGTGTGAAATTACTTTTCTTTCCTTGTTTCCAGCAGCAGTTTTCACCTTTCCTATATGAATGCAGTAAGGCAATCCTGAAATGTATATGTATATCTATACATGCACCTGCTAGCACATAGTTGGAAATACGGTGTGAGGAGGCTTTTCTTTCTTTGAATTTCTGTTCTTGTTTTTTTCTTTTGAAAACTCCTTGATAATTCTAATGTACATGGTACATTGCAGAAAAATCAATTTTTTTCTGCTTTCTGAACTGTTACATTTATGTAAATAATAGCTCCATTCTCTGTCAAAGGATCAAATGTTTCAGTTGTATCAGGAACTGTATTTTACATATCCATTGGAAGTAGTGAGATATAGTAGCTCTTATGCTAACAGTAGTAGCTAAGTAAATAATAGGTTTCTTTTTTACTTCACCTCTAATTTAAAATACTGAAGAATATATTAGAAACTAGAATCAGAATATACTAGAAACAATCTGCACAACTGAAAGATGGAAAGTGTTTTTTAGGACTTCTTAAAACTGACTTATTTCCATCTATTTCCAAATTCCAATGTCATAAACTTAAAAATTAAAGGAAATTTCGAAACAGTAAGTTCCTTAATAATGTGGGCTGAAATAATTCATCTAGCATTATTGCTCAGTCTCTGATGTCACATTTCTTTTTCCTTAAGGGGCCTGGATCTATTTCCTCTAACACTACTGGTCAAAGCAAAACTATTTATTGCATGTAATAGTTTCTTTCAACATCTGCTTCTGGTGAAACTGTTCCTGATGACCTCAGAGAGTCAGCCACTCCCAGGTTTCCAGGGACTTCAATAGATCACGATGCTGAAGATACTGCTGGGTTGGCCTGTCATTAATGCCATCCATTGCCTGCCAGCCAGCATGGCAATAAATTCTGTCCTTGGAGTAAGTTCATGCTCTGACTGAAGTGATCCAGGAGCTGTCCTCACAACATCTCAAAGAACCAGCAACAGGACCAAGTCTCTGGTCTGAGCCTCAATGTGAGAGAAAAAAACATTCCTGCATACAGCCAAGGACCCACATGACAGACACTGGATAGATACAAGGATCTGACACCTGAATCTGTGTGGGATTGGGAATACCTGCCTGAGGCCTTCAGTTACAGCAGGCAGGATGATTGATGGCTTTATACATCTACCTCCTGCCTCGTACTTCAATGCTCATGCTTCAAAGGATGGATGGAGTACATGAATACTGGAACAGATTGAAGGATGTCACTATCTGTACAGGGAAAATAATGCCTGTCTCAGGGCACCAAAGAGTGGGTTTCTTACCCTGAAGGGTTCTGTCAGGAAACAGAGCAGGCTGCTCTATTAGGGAGTGCAAGCCAGGAGCCAATGGTGACAGCCAGGCTGGAAAGGCAGTGCCCTCATCCTCAGGCTGCAGTCTCAATCTCACAGTACCCCAGAAAAAGAGGGAAAAAAGAGTTCAATAACCAGATTTGGTGAACAGACCAATGATGAAGAGGCAAGTCTATAGTAAAGAGACATGCCTGAGGTCAGGCCAGAAGGACAAGTCAGGAAGGTAAAGAAAAATGCAATGCCAGGCACAGCACACCTCCATCATAGCTCAGGCTAGAGCAAGAGGTTGAGTGCAGCTGCAGCTCATGAATTAATGCTCGGGAGGCTTCATGGGTTGGGGTCGCAGCTAAGACTTCCCACAACTTCACTCTTTTTATGGTACTCAGATCTAAATATGCACAATTGTGCTGTATCACACATGAACACAGGCAGCTAAACACCCAGGAGAGGAGAGAAGAGGTTAAAGGGGAGGATCACAGACAAAGATGGTGATTAAGTGGTATAGGACAGACTGTGCCATTTAGAGGACTATAGCTTACCTGACTCCTTGTCTTTTGATTGTAGGTGGTGGCACTTTTCTTACCTTGCCAAGTTCAACAGGCAATGCATCTGTCAGCAATGTTGGAGTTGTCAGCACAGGATTGGAGTAAAAACATTTAAATAAGGTGTACAAGGTAAGTAATGAGAGAAAGTTCATGGGGTAGGAACTTATGTACTAAGTAAGAGGGCTTATGTGAGGTACAGAAGAATTTACAATGCCCAGGGCAAGAGTATCTGTTCATGTGAGCTAAGGATGAAGTTTGTGAACTCCCAGTGGATCGGGAGGTTTCTCCAGTTTGATCACAAGCACATGTACTAGATGGCTTTTGGCCTCAAGGGTGTGCCCAAGGGCAACACAAATACTGCCTCTCATTAGGTATTGCATCTTGGATCCTGGCTGTTTGTGCAGAGTTGTCCTGTTCACTGAACTACGCATCCCAAAGGAAGTGTATCACTTGCCCCTTTGCCAGGAGCATAAAGTGCATCATTCCCACATGATGACATACAGCTTCAAGCACAAGCAAGAAGCCCTTTGGGGAAAATCCATAGATTTCTAGCTCAGGAGTCTGTTTTGGGATAATACAGCACGGAACTGGTGTAAATAGAGACACGCCTCAGGGTTTTCTTGTCTTAGATGTAAATCACAGAGGCGGATGCACAAAACTGGTCCCAAAGAGGGTGACAGGTGAGCTGTGGAGGGCAGAGCTGTTGGAGAAGATTGTGTCTTCAATGCTCCTTTTTGTTATGGGGAGACAGAGCTGCTGTTTTCTGGGCTCTGGAGAAAAATTGGGATGGTGTGCGGGCAGGAGTTTGGAAGTGAATAATGTGCATAGTCATTGTCACATTCCAAATACATCTAAAACAAGAATGTTACCAAACTAAGAATGTAAGGAAAGAAAACACTGAGTGAGAAAAGAAGCAGATAAAAATGTGAATAATGGGAAACCTGAGAGAGGAATGAAAGACATAAAGACGAAAATTGTCTGAGAGAACATAAAAATAAGCAAAGATACAAAAAGATAAACTGAAATTTAAAGACTTTTAAGGGCTGCTTTTTCAATCAGCATATAAAAGGTTTTTGAATTAATTAATGGCAAAATTATTTGCTGCAGAGAGAGCTATCTAGGGGAATGTGGTTGGTAGAACATTTACTAATGTTTATCATTTTGTACAACAGCCATATGAGTTCTTTCACAATTGATTAATTAAATTACTGTGCACTTTAGTGGCACAGTAGCTTCTGAAATCAGGAGCAATGCCTAGTCTTGACCTGACATCTTGACACAGTTAACATTTTGGAAAATATTATTAAAGACTGATTGAAATGCTCTCGGGGTAGATAATCTGAAGATATCCTAGAAGGTCATACCTTTTAATACCTTCCATGTTTTTCAATACTTTTCCAAAAGTACATATTAAAAGACTGGTGTGCCTCTCCATATCTGAAATTTAAAACTCACATATTTTTCTGGAGACTTAATTGCCAAATTTTTAATCGGTCTGAAGAAATATTATTTTTTAACCAATAAAATGAACTGAGCAAAGCTCAATTTTTGGCACTGGAGCTCTCTAGTTTGTCACTGGAAAATGATTCATAGTGAAGTATTACATTAGATATTAAAACTATGAATCAAAAAGCTATCTAATATTGCAAACCTATGACCAATTTTTTAAAACAATCATATATTTAATTTTGTGTATGCAAATAAACCACTGGACCGGTCCAGTAGTAGTATTAGGCATGTGCATATGTCTTTGCAGATTTGGAGCTTAATTATTTCCCAGTTTTCATCTTTCAATTTAAGCTTGTTGTCTAGACAACATAGATTCTGACAGCCCTAAACTGCTATAATCTTCTTTCATTTATTCAACAAATGTCTGAAGCATTTTCAGAAAAATTTTAAAAACCTTTTTTGAGACTTTGCACTTCAATGTACATCACTGATGTTTTGATACAAAAAAATAGGAAAAAGTGATGTGTCTCATATCTTCAATTTTAAAAACTCCACAAAATAAGACCTATATAATAATTTGCAAATGCTATGTTTCGGTCCTTCAAATGATTTATGCTTATGTTGATCTCACACCTGTGAGTGCCGCGGCGGCCACACCGCCCGGTGGCGTGACCGGCGACGAAGTCACTGTCCTCCTGCGTGAA
>VZTH01010711.1:0-31117 GCA_013397815.1 Aleadryas rufinucha | reverse complement strand
AACCCACTAGATGTCATTAATCTTGAAAGTGGGTTGGGCCACCGCCACATGTGAGTATTTGTATATGTGCAGAATCAAGGTCATTGGTAGGAATTTAAAACTATTTGCAACAGACTCTACTGTCTATGTAGCTCTCACCACAATAACTTCACATTGTATGACCTTTTGCATAATACCAGTACTGAAAGAGTAGTTTACTTTGTTTTGAAGGCTAAAATGGTGTAGAAGTTTTCAAAATACCTTGTTGAATGACAAGGAAAAATAATATTCTGTAATCTAGGTAGAGTTACCTGCATCAGGCTGGCAATTATTTAATGTGTGTTTATTTATAAAAACATAACCAAACAAACAAAAACCAAACAAAACCACACAGCAAAGACCAGCTAAATGAGTGGGTGAGATATGATAAACATTTAAAGCAGTGTTCCAGAATACCCTTTCCAATAAACTGATAACTACTTCTCACCATACATGGCACCATTTCATTAGGACTCTAGATGCTTAAAATAGCATTTTTTAAGCTCTCAGGGGAATCAGAAGCATGGTTTTGCAACTACAGTGTGAAACTCTCACTTTGTTTCATACATGAAACTATTATTTTTCCCACTAAAACAGCAGGGTCACCTGGGCCAAAAATAAATGTGAGTTTTAGGTTGTTTTCAAAATGAAGATGTAGTCACATGTTATTGGATAGATAATTTTACATATTTTCATTTAAGTATGCTGGATAGCCAAAGTCTTTTTAGTCCATTTATGAGTCAAGCAGAAGCAGATACACAGAAGCAATTAGTTTTGAAGACATACCTTCAGCTTTTTATCTCAATATTCTGTAATGCGTTCCAAGTTCTAAACAGCTCAAATACAAAAAATGTCAAGTAGTGAGTCTAGTTTGAAATACAAATATGAAGTCTGACTTGCCTTGAGCAGTTCAGATAACACGATGTGCTGTTTCTCAGTAAGAAATGCATTCGAATGTGGTTTTTCATCATGCACATGATGCACTGTCGTAGCAGTACATTTTGAAGGTGTGCTCTCATTCTGCATGCTGGGCAACTGACACGTGGACACCATTTTCCTGCTCTTTGATTGAATATTTGTAGATCTTGAACTCTTGCTCCAGCATTGTCAGATGTCTTTACAGACAGTCTTAAAGAAAAAGTAGTTCAGTTTTATGGTTGAAATGGGCATCATTTTCCTGCCCATTCCTTACCAACATTTTAAGCAGAGACTGAATTAACTTTGAATTTCTGTCTGCAGCTCTCTAGTTCCACTTTCAAATGAAGAAACCTTTGGGGTTTTTTCATTGTTTATAAGCCTTTTGACATCTCCCCTTTGTTGATAACCAAAGGTTATTTTCATAGTCCTGATTTTTGTACATTCAAAGCTTTAACATCGGCATTTTTTCCTTTGTGTGAAGTCTGTATGCTTCCGTGCTAAATATTTTCTCTTGAATTTTGCACAATCTTTAGAGCATAGCTGTGTATCATCATGGTGAACAACGACTTAAGAATACTCTGTGATGTAGATGCAAACTTAAATGGAGAAATCTGCAGCATATTATTTTTTAATGCACTGGATCTTAGCAGGCACCAAGCTTCTTTGTAGAGAGGGTACCCTCATACATAAGAAAGTAACCTGTTAAAGCAGAAGAGATCCACAACAAAGGATAACTAGACACAATCATGGAACCCACTTGAAACTCTAATCCCTTCTCTGTTTATTTTTTTTGCCTGTAATTGACACAAGAATCACATAGTATGATTATAAATGGATTTGTGCATCTACTGGCCTTTCACAGCTTTTAAATCAATATGATACTTTTATTTAAATCAGGTTTCTTCCTCTGAAACCTTGACACTGGTGTAACTTTTTTTCTTCACTCATAAATTCATTCATACCTTGTGGGATGAAAAATGTGTTTTCATAAGTTTCCCAAAACAGAGTGAAAGAAAACTTCTCTGGGTAAAGAAAAGTTACCAAAGACATCCTAATTCAGCCTCATATGGGTTGTCTCCCGTAGCTGTCCAGGAGTTTTCTTGGTCCTTACATTTGTTTTATGCAGCTGCACAGATCCAGAAATTACAAAATCCTCATTTGGGGGAAAAAAAATCACATTTTCTTCCTAAATTTTGATGTTGCAGAAGAATCCCCGAGCTGCCACATCTCCTCAGAGATCTTTGAAGTTGCCCGGATGTTGCATGTTCAGGGACACCTAAACTTGCTAGTCTTATCTACCAAACATGTGAAATGTCAATATCCACAAAGAGTATTCCAGTCTCCAACAGAAATCACTGCCAGGTAAGAAAAGTATTTTCAGCATGAAAAGTGTGATTTGCATCTCTAGGAAGAGTTCAGCAGTGAAAGTACTGTAGTCTTTAGATCTATTCAACAGCCAACCAAGTTTACATCTTCATACAGGCTGTTTGCCTTTTTGATTGTTGTATTTCTTAACTGCTTCATATTGAAAATGAGTCATGACCTTGCTATCATTTACATCCTTGATATTTTCTCATGATTTACTGTCTTCAAATTAGAGCTGAAAGTTTTCAATGTACGTGGCAAAGTTGAAGCCTTCAGCAAAATGTTTCAGCTATGAATTTGTCACGTTAGAGAAAACAATTTTGACACATTTAGACCCCTTGACCTTTTATGGATGAAAATGAACAAAACACTCAACAGTCTGATGGAAAAGACTGCAGAGAGGAACACTTGGTGAGTCTCAGTTGTCGGTTTACCCAGTACATCTCCTTAAGTGAACAAGGGGAATGACAAAACCATTTGTAGACATCAGCAATTTCGGTTTCCAACTAAAGGACATATATCAATTCTACAGATCATCTTGTGGTCATAGAAAGAAACAAGAATTCATGCTGGAACCTATTAAACAGGAATAAAACAAACAGCCTGGCCAGGCACTTAGGGTTGTAACAATCCATTCAGAATCATGTTTACTCTCAGTAAATGAAAAATTAATTATGCACATAAATAAATACTTACCTGTACCTGATTAATGCCAAAAAGTAGTTTTCACAACTTCCTTATAATTAAGACAAAAAGTGTAGATTCACAAAATTGTAATGGATTTTTTGGGGTTTTCTTGGGTGTGGGTTTTTTGGGTTGGTTTTTGTTTTGTTTTGTTTTCGGATTTTTGGTTTTGGGGTTTTTTTTGGTGCAAACATGGTAGTCACATTTATAGACTTAAATTTGCTACACGGCAAAACAAATATGAAATTTGTGGCAGAATTTGCATCTGCCACAGGCGAATTTTGAGAAAACTCCAACTCAGAAAGCCTCTAGTCCTGCAAATAGAGATTGTTAGGCATTTTACTCTCAGGCCCCAAGTCCGGGAACCAATAACCTGGGATATGCTCTGGCATATATTCACCTCAGTTTAGATGTATTTAAACCACATATAAACAACAATAAAGACATAATAACACCTGACTTTGCTAACTTAGCTCATTTAAAAATAGCTTAAATAATAGAGCTGGAGAAAATGTTTACCATGGTTACCACGTTCAAATAGGGAACATTGTACAAAATGGTCACTACTTTTGACAGTGGTTTCACAGCAGAGAAAGATATTAATGCTTACAACAAAGCTGCCTTCCAGGCAAAGGCCAGGACATTAGGACTCAATAAAGGAAAAAAAAAGGTGCTGGTGGATTCATTTAGGCAGAGAGTAAGAGGCTGAGATGGGCATAGTTCAGAAGAGAGAAGGGGTACAGGTGTGTGCTATACTGAAAGTGAGTTCTTACTGCACATTTGCAATCTTGCGCCAAGTGCTTGTATTACTGATATGGAATATAGTGTGATGTAAATGTGTTTAGAATTTTGGCTCTTAAAATGAAAGTCTCAGAGAGTCTCAGAGACCTCCCAGGGCATTTGGGCCACACAAAGCTGATGTTTCATATTTACACCACAGGCTGTTATGCCCTGAGAGCTTTATATGTTGTTTTTAATGAAGAGAACAGACAAAGGCAGCACTGTAAGTCAAATTCCCCTAAAGACAATGTAACTAGGCCAGCTGACACACTGAGGCCTTGCTGAATAGAGACAAGTGCTGCTCATCCCCCCTCGCACATTAAAAGCTGTGTCAAATACCTAAAAGCTTCGTAATGCCCTTGCAGTCTTAATATAGCTCATGTCTGTGCATGCCCTGTGTACTTGTGTTTAATGAGATGGACACTTCAGAAGTTCCAGCTGCTGGAAGATGACATTTACTTTATTTGCAAACTGTGGTTAGTTTTCCCCAAACAGTCAAACCTTCATGAAATTTGGTGTAATTACAAAGAAATAACTAGAACCACTTCCTCATAGAAACTTGTCTTCCTGATCCTGCCTGCAAAACATCTAGTGCATGATCCTGACCCCAAAGCTGCTAGTCCTCTTCTAAGGGATTTGGGAGAAACCAGGAGAAATGTTTGAGAACTTGAACAGCAGACAGCTAAGGCTCTCGTGTGTGTGTCCATGTGCTGTGTGCATATGTGCATTTCTGTTTCAGCTGCTCTGAACTGATTAATGAGTTTTCTCAGCTACTAGACAGAATTACTGCTCCAGGACTAAAGATGCTGGTTCAGATCTGTAGGGGACAAAATGTGTTGCTGAGACTTACCAGAGTAAATGCAGCAGAGTGCAGCAAAGAGTGCACCCCTTTGAGTTCACTCTAGGCATTTCCTAAAGAGCATGTACTGTAAAAATAGACATGTACTTCTTTCAAGTCTCCTGGGTTCTGGTTAAATTCCTGAAGGGTGGGAACTGTGCTCTCGTGTTTGCTATCAGCCTCTTTCAAAAACATACACTCAGGGCAGAAACTCTGAAACTAACTCCTTAATTCAAAGTGTGCAACTCTCACAGGGCTCACGGCAACACATTGTACACCCGTAGTTGTACAACAGGTATGGTAATGAGCAAGGTGCTGATTTAAAATTGTGCTATGATTTCTATTATTTCACTGTAATCTGAAATGCTGAACTCCAGTTTTCATGGTCTGGCCTGTGCCATACCATGGGATCATAAGTTCTGAGCCGACCCTAGCTCTAAATGTAGAACTTCTGCTGATAGCTGTAAAATCTGATGTAACACATGATAGGGCCAAAGACAGAGGGTAGACTGAAACAGACAGAGGGTAAATTTAGATTAGATGTTAGGAAGAACTTCCAACCCAAACCATTTTATGATTCTATAAATGCCCTGGTTAGAACATAAGCAATAAAAGACAGTGAGTATAACCAATGCAACTGAAAAACTGAGTTGGTTCTGTGGCAGTGACCTAACAGAGTGTTACAGAAATGAATCAATACTAAAATTCTGTTTATGTATGTACTATTGCATAGAGGACATTCTTTACTAACATTCTTGAAGCAATGAGCAAAGGATTTAAACTGCAAAAGGGAACTAGATATTCAAAATAGATATAAAAAGAAATGGGAAAGTTTATTTTAAAGGCCTTGGGACAAAACTGTAAATATGAATAACATCAGCAGGTTAGATGCATTTTAGAACCCAGATTATTGCTGGGCCATGCCTTAAACAAGCAACTTTAAAAAAGGGGGTTTAGAATCATAGAGTTTGAGTTGGAAGGGATGGGAATTTAAAAGTCTGGAGTTGCTGTAATTAGAAAATGCTTTTTAATTTTTTTTTTTTATGTTGCACATAAGTGACCTATCAAATTTACAGGGTTTCACAACATACCCTAAAGCTCCACTTTTTAATGCAAGACACTGGTTATTTCCTTCTTCATCAAGGTCTATTTTACAATCTTTGCTAATAGTCTTACAATTTTCTTCACTACCAGACTCTGATATCACAGGACTTGTGTTCAAGTAAAGCAATTTAGCAGAGAAAAACAGCATTATTAACCTCTGACCAATGTGTAACATTACAGTAACAAAGATATTTGTGGCTGTATTAGTCTAATTTATTTCTACAGTAATGGAATTCTTAAATTTTCTCACTGACAGAGGGTAAGACCTATGCCAACATTTAGTCTGAGATTTTCAGAAAAATGGAGGATAAATTTAGTCTTTGATGTATCTTATGACATTCCAATTCATACCCAATATTCATAGCAGTCAAAAATAGCTCCCTAGGAGTACAACAGGACAAGCTCCATAGCAGCTGTCAATATTGCATAGCCTAAATGGGCTTGGACAAGGTGACTGTTCATCACCTCCAGCTCTGCACATATTAAGACTCCTGACAGTGAAATACACTCAATTTCACTAGGTGACAGCATGCCTCTGGTATGTCAGCAGAAAAACATGAGTATTATGTAGAGACTTTTCTCAGATTGGCATGGATTATATTTTGCATTAATAGGTAGCTATTCTTTTTAAAGAGATAAATTGCTGTAAATTACTCTTAGCAAAACAACTCAGAGCAGAAAAAAAATAGGACAATAATTTGATCAGAAAAAAGAGAATTATTGAAATTGGACATTTCCCTTTGACAGAACAATCTCTGGGGATATGAGATTAGAATAATGAGGCACAGCAGTAAGAACTATCCTGCCTTCCAACAATGCTGTGATACTTCCCCCCATGACAGTAGAAGAGCATAAGCATAAAATCACTACACTGTACTTATCAAGAGCACCCTGACAAAACAGTGTGATACCTCAAGGGCAATGCTCCAGGGGTACATAGAGGCTCAGATTCTATTCAGAATACCGATAGGCAGCACTGCTTAAATTAGGGTCTACAAATATTTTAGCAATCAGGAAGTTTATTGTGAAAACCTTGGCCTGCACCTTGGAACAATATGAAATTCAGGAAGATTTGTCAAATTAAACGCTTAGATTAGGTAACTCGACCTCAGAAAAACAAGCCAGTGAAGCAGTAGTACCACATGAGAAAATTATGGTGACATTTGCAGGTAAATAATTACGATCATTCAATAATGTAATATTATTGCACAGAAAGAGAACATTATTCTAAGGTGTGCTAACAGAGCTGCCATATGAAATATATGTCTGAAAATTTCAGAGATTGGAAAAAAATAGCTTTTCTATAACAACTCTGGCTTTGTTCAGTATTGCAATTGAAGAAGGAGTCAGTCTTCTGTCCAGTGAAAATGTGTTCTCCTGTTGTACAAGTGAACAAACACTAAACTATATACTGAAAAGTTATGGAAAAATTTACAGTAAAGCTAATCCAAAGATTTCCTAAGGGGGAAATCCCTACTTTTCAGGATATAACCACAGGAGGCCCACTTATTTGTAAGGACTGGATGATATTTTTTATTCAAACAACAGCACTATAGTCATGAGAGCAGCCACTCTGTATAATAAGGACTGAACTATAGCTCACAACAGTCACTTTCCCAGAGGGGTACACAGTAGGAATGTTTTTAATACTGTATAGATCATCATCACAATGCATTAAATAGCTAGTGACAGACTGTTTTGTCAATAGGGAGATTGTTTGTAAATAGGACAGCTGGAAGCTGACTGTCACTGAGTCAGGAGTCACAGAAAACTTCATAGTGAAAGACAGAATTAGAGTCCTTGGCTCTTAATTTAACCCTTATTCATGAATCACATCCTAAATTGCCTTAAAAATGGAATTTAAAAATTAAATGTGACTGCTAATGGGTATCTCGTTTCAAGCTGCAAATAAACTACATGAGTCTAAAACAACAAGGTTGCAGTTTAGGTGCAGTGTGAAAAATAGGCCATGATACAAAGCCTGAAGTATCTTTAAATACTTTAAGATGACACAGATTGAAAATTGAATGAGTGTTTTGCTGCACATGATTGACAGGGCTTTTTCAGAATAATAAAAATAAAGCATTGGAGAGCTCCATAGAATTACCCCCTCTGGAGAACTGACCCAGCTTTTAAGAAATCTCTTTGGGGGTTCTTGATAATCAGTGGAAATGGGACTTCAGGGAATAAGTTCTCTCCTTTTAGCTACTGACAGTGTAAATGTCATGCATGCTTCAGCGACGTGTACAGAGAGTTATGCTAGTATCTACCACGCTTTCCTAACAGGAGCTAAGCACCTGGATGAGGATTGTTTTCTTTCTCAATCCCAGGGAGAGTAATTATTCCTCACTTGCTGGTCAAAATACAATCTTAAATCCTACCTCCTGAAAGTAATGACAACATAGCCTTTATAGCTAGCATCTCCATAAATTACATTCAGACAAGGCTTCTTTTGAATCAGGTCAATTTTCCTTCAATAGACAGGCCAGCCCTCACAGGATGTCTCACATGTCACTGTACAGAATTGTGTCTGAACATTATTCAGTACCAGATAAACAAGATACTAGCTAAAGTAAGGGGCAGTGATAAATGAATTGAGCCTGAGGGCCAGCTTCTCATACCAGCTGTACTACAGGCAATGAAATCCAAAAAATTCTTCCTATTATTCATCAGGAGTAGGAGACAATGTTTTCATTGCTCTGCTCATTTTGCATGTTGTTGGAAAGGAGAAGGTCACTTCCTACACAAGAGATTAGATGAAGTTTAAGACATGACGTTTCCTTCTGCATTTAACAGGATTAGGAACCCCAGAGTCTTAGTGAATCTGCTCCATTTTGTGTGTGGCTGCATAAATGATGAAATGAAGAAAGAATCTTTGTGGGACTTAAGGTATGCATCAAAACCAGTTTAGGACTCCTGTCTGATATTCTCATAGGCATGTCCACAAAACACAGGTATAATTTAGATGTTGTGCTTATTTCCTATACCCAGATATAATTCTGCTACTCCTGTAGTGTAGGTACTCTGCCTCATCTAAAAGGATGGCTCACAAATTTTAAGGGCATTAGTCCCTTAGGAGTATAAACTTCATCATATCTACAGAGGTTGTGCCAGAGCTATGTGTATTTCTTTTATGAAGTTAATGGTTTCTGTAGTGATTATAAGCACCTAGTACAGCTGGAACAACAAGTACCTAATTGAAAATACACTTCCTGATTAGAGATTCTCATTAGTACACAGGAATCTCAAGTGTAGTGTGTGCTGAAACCAGGCGAGGTAGCTGTGGGTTTCTTTAAAAAAAATAACAATCTTTTAAATAGCTCAGCTGTCATAGGGTCTAGTTTCTCTATGGTTTATGAACTGCATTTCTACAGCTCATTTTCACAACATTGCCCATGCTCATGCCAAATGGATCCTACAAAGTAATTGTGCTGTATGTAACAGGCTGCACAGCTGAGGCCATTCCCACAGCAGTAGTTAGTCTACTGCATACAGGTATCACCAATTATTTTGCACTTTCTTCACATTCAGAATGCTGTGTTCCACAGTACTGGATATTCTTTTTAAAGCTCTACTTCATTAAGTGGTTAATAATCTTGTAAAAACAAAACTGCTATCTCCACAGCTGTACGGGCTGCAAACACAGTACTACTCAGGAACTGCTGTAGGAACTAGGAGAAAGTACCCAAAACCAAAATGCAATATATTTGTTTTTCAATTTCATGATTTTTGAAAGAAGTGTACTGATGACACCTTTAAATAGAGCATTCACACTCTCTAAAACCAAGTACACTATGTGCATATATTACTAATTCCCAACAGATGTCTGCAAGTTTGATGGAATGAAAGAATTAAGTCTATATTTAGTTTGGAATAAATATAAAATGCTCATACATCCAGTGGTAATTCAAAGAGAATGGTGAGGCTCTTCTGCCATTCAAAAACAACCAGTTATCAATGTTTGCAGATTTTCCAATGCCTTACTCAGTTGACTCATTAAAGAGGCCATCTGCTTTCGCAAATGATATTTAACTCTGTGCCTAAACATGTGGAAAGAAGAGTGAAAGAGGGAGGGAGAGGAAAGCCTCTTTCTTTTCCTCCCTCTTCCTTCCTTCCTTTCTCTCTCTCTCTCTCTCTCTCCCTCCTTTGCACTGCTTCCCAACACATCACGATTAGCAATGGTCTGATGGCAGTTCATACAGGATACCAAAGGGAGAGGAACAGAAAGGAGCACAGGGCTATAAAATTATGTTTACAATACACTGATAACTTCAAAAAATGCTGAAATGATGATTGGAGAAGGCAGCAGCATTTAAATTGGATGTCTTGTCAACAGTTTGACCATCAACTACCAGTTGGTATGACCCACCTAATAAGATACTTATTATACACTGTCTTCCTCACACATTTATATTAAACATATATAATTAGTTGTTTAAAATTTATACTTTTTCCTTAGTAAAAGGCATTGTATGGCTCTACTGCTCAAGAAAGGTGCCTGGGAAGCTGCTTTCATTCCTCTAAATCTTCATTGTTACAACCTTTAAAAATGTGTCATGGGGAAATAGGCTGCTGTCTCCTCATTAGGTCTGCCTACAAGGCTGGATGTTTTGTCAAGCTTCTGCCCATCCCTTTCTCTAGTCAGGCTGTGGCTCTGTTCAGCCTTGCAACCTTTATATGTGTTGAGAACATCAAACCCATGGCATTAGTGTAAAGGATTTATGTCTTCTAGGAGAAATTAGGCTTGACTGAACATCTAAGACTGATGGATAGTATGTAGTTCCATTGACACCTAACTTTGCTGTTGACTAACTGTCTGCATTTTATTTCTAAAGTAAATCAACCAGCTTTAGATTCCCTGTGTTTTATCCCTTTATACTATCTGTGTCTTTATTTAAGTACACTGAACTTCTATCAGCTATCTTCCCTTGTATGCACTGGTTCACTGTGACCAAGTTATCACCTAAATGTTTTATGGTAAATTAAATAAATAAAACTCGATTAGTATTTATGGGACATATCACTCAGCAGACCTCAGCTGCCTCTTCTGAATCACGTTAAATTTGCCAATGTCCTTTTGAAACTGAAGACCTCAGAACCGGATGCACTAATTCTTTCAATGGTTTCTGAAACCTTCCCGAAGTGTAACGTCAGGGCTTCCTGATCAGGCATCTAATGATCAAGATTGAACCCATAACTTGTATGCATGTAGTTTCTTAGTTTATAGTCCAAGTTATGCTTGTTTAGAGAAACAGACGTCTCTACAATTTGATGTGACAACGTACACATGGCACAGGCAGGGATAACCGAGACAGTCTCAGTCTAGGCTGGGTAACAGTGAAACTGTAAAGAGTTGCTCTGTCTAACCATATTTATTTGTCTTTTGAAACCATGATGTGGCAACTTCACAGCTTTTGCTAACTGAGCTGGATAGATTACATTTGGCTCTTCTAATGTGACTTGATTTTGAAATTTTACTCTTAGAAATAATACTGCCACCACCTAGTCCTTATGCACAACCAGCGAGGCACAGAAATTGCTGCAGCTCTGTAATTTAGGGGTAGACAGCTGAAGGATTGTAGATATGTTTTACCTACACCTTAAAATGAGGCCAAAATGTCCATAAAACCTTAACACTACCTGTAAAAAGTCCGATATCTCAATCACAAAGTTTTAGTATGCATAAAGGAGCTCCCTGAAAAGAACTGAATCTTTCACCAAACCTTTGACAAAGGTAGTCACTAAAATCAATCAAATAACTCAATCACCATGTGAATGGTATGATTACAATAGAGAGATGTCATAGGAACTTGAGAAACTACAAATAAAGCCTTTCAGTGCTTGCCTTTTTTTTCCTAACTTCATTCCTTTCTACCTTGTCTTCAATGGTTTCTTTGTTTTAGTATCTCTTTGCAATGCACAGTTCTTTTGTGTTCAGTGTGAGAGATTTACAGCTGCTATATATAAGAAAGCAAAGCAAAAGCTGCACAAAAAAGTTCATTGTTAGAAGAAGTTTAGATTTGTATTTCAAAACTAAATCATCAGTGCAGAGGTAGGCATTAAGGTCAATTATCTGATTCTGTGTTGATTTTTTCATTAAATATTCAGCTCTGGCCAAATCCCCTCTCGGACTCCTTCATCACAAATTCTAATTAGTGAGAAATTTAATGGCCTAATGAGAAAGAGAGTAACATTTGGTGATAGAGCTATTGAGGGACTTACGCAATACTTACCTGTCTAACACGATTCATGATTTCCGTCTTGAAATTCTCTCTCCTCCCTACAGATCTTCATCTTGGAAAGCTGAGGAAGGTCTCTATTCTTGACTGAGCTGCCTAACTTAATGACGATTTCCTGATTAAATCATTGCAGGATCTGCAAAATTTTGTTTGTGTTTGCATTGCCATTTATGGTAAATCTTTTGCATTTAAACACCAAAACCAGACCTTTGAGTTGATGTTTGGGGACACATTTGTGAGAAAGGAACTTAAGCTGGAGCAAGAATTGTGTGCAAGTTTTATATATCTTAATGAAATTTATATCCCAGGCTCAGCTGTTAATGTGATGAAATGTCCTTGCTGTGTTTTGAAAGAAAGAACTGAAAGTGCCTTAGGTTGTTTTTTGTTTTTTGTTTTTAAATAACTTAGGTCTCCAGCTTTCAGATATGGGATGTTAGATATGAGGAGAAATGCCTCCCTCACATCCTTGCGTAAGGCTTTAGGGTGAATCACTATGCCTCTAATTTCCTAATTGCTTATATCCCACTATAAATCCGTTCCTTGGGGACCTCATTTCAAGGCATACAGGAATCTAGGGAATGTGATTTAGTTTGAGAAACTAGACTGTGACTGACAGGCACCTAAAAAGTCTAAGTATGTAATAATGTGATATTTGAGCAGTGAGTGCCAAGCACCTTGCTTGACTCCAAGATTAAGTTTTCCTTTTTTAAATGACTATGTAATTATTGATATTCTGCTCAGCAGAGTACTATAGGATAGCTTTTGTCCTTCATGGACCCACAGAAATTAAGTCTTTTTCTGTTCTATAAAATACTGGTTTGTGGAACAGGAGAATTTTTTCCTATAACTCTAGTAAGTGTTCTTGTAAACTTACAGATGATTCTGAAAAGTAGTGTTACTGAAAAAATTCTATTCATTTTTACTGTATAATATACTGTATTCAAAATTAAAAAAAACAAAAATGAAATTAAAATCAGTTCTTACAGCTGTAAAAAAGGTAGATATATAATGTGTTATTAATTTTATAGCAATAAATACAGTTTTCTTTTAAAAAAGGTAATTATTTTCTTGGATACATAATTTTATCAATTTTTCAAGTTTTCTCTCTAATTTCTTTGTTTCTAAAAAGAAGTTGAAACTTTAATTTGACAAATGTAACAACATTTCTTAAAATATTCTCCTTTTCTAATATACAGTGACCATCAAAGACTTCATGAATGCAATATCACCAAACATAATAATGCTGCTAAGTATGTTTTTAATGTTATACATCAGGACTGAAACTGCATAAGATAGTATTAGTGCCACATACTTCAGATGACATAATTTCAAATTATACTGACATTTAATTGACTCTAAGTTATTCTTAGAATATGAAATAATTAAGTAGTTCAAAATATTTAATTTATATAATATTTGAACAAAACAACTCCTTCCTTGTACTGTTCAAATGAAGATGCTGAAAATAACAAAAATCTGTAAGAAAGACTCAGATATTAAAAACCACTGTAATATGAGATCAAATGTTTAAAAAAATATTGAAAGGAATTAGTTTATTATCAGGTAACTGTAGAGCACTACGTACATTTCTCTTACTATACATATTGACAGGAATAAATAAAAATTTCAGTGCTACACATCAGGAAATGCTAATGTGTCTGTTCTTAGAGATGAGTCCATCTAATGGACTAAACAAAGTTTTGGAATTAAATGACCAAAAGCTGGAATTTTTAGGAACGAAAACTTTCATCTCATGTAAATAAGTATCAGCAAATAAAGGTATTTATTTCTGATCTTCTAATTTCCCCCATTTTTGGCACACTGTACTTTCCAAGATGAAAAGCGTTGGCAAGACCATCATTTGTTGAGGCATCGCAGCAGATAGGTAAGATCAAAGATTAAAAAATTTCATCCGCACCACTGTCTGTAATTTACCAAGTCACCAAAGGACAGTCAGAAACTATGATTAGGCTGTGCTATGTTCAGAAGATAATGGAGTAGGGATTTTTAAAAGGTACTTTAGGGCCAAGGTATTAACTCTATTGATCAAATGGTGTATCAGCTGCGTATTTGACCCAGTCTTTCCCGTGCTTTATGAGGAAGAAAGATAACACTTGCAACCCTATGCTCTGAAGTTGTGTATAATTTTCTTCAGATTTATGGCAACTGGTAGCCATTTGTTAGATATCCCAGTGAAATCTTTTCCTTCCTATTTTTTTTTCTGTAGGAAAAAAGGCATTTTGGAAAAATTCAATTTTTACTTTTGAAAATTATGATAAGCCATTTTGCAAGTATAGAGTAATGTAAGAGCTACAGTTCACATAAGTAATTTTTACATGTCTCTTTTCATTTTTTGTAGTGAAAGCCTATTTAAGTTAGTTCAGACTTGTTTCTTATCTTAGTAACAAACAAGACCAATCATTTTAAGTAAGGTGAAACAAGAAGCCTTCTCTACTTCAAATTAAAATAGCTCCATTTTTAGTGTTTCTTTTTTCTCTGCTGTGTTTTATTACACATTACATTTTGATATAACTCATTTCAATATAACAGCAACTTTTCAGCATGCAATTAGTATGGCTGCAAGTAGTTGATCACTATAATATATAGTGATTAAATTGCATTATATTTCTTTTATATTTATATTATATAGATTAGATCTAATCTAATCAGATTAGATTAGATTAGATAAGATTAGATTAGATTATAGTCAAGATGTATTTGTTTTCCAGAGTACACAATGTAGTCAGGTCAATGTCATGACCTAGTCATCATCTTATGTTTATGTCAGTTAGCATTTGTTTGACATGTTTGTACCTTCTTACTGTCAAAGGTTAAAGATGTTCTGCTAACCTTTATGTGGGTGTTTCAAATTGAGGAATTCAGACACACTTCATCCAAACAAAAAGAGCCTATAGACCCATATAAGGTCAACAGAGGAAATAGAATCCCCATGAAAGCAATTCTTTCTGAAAGCCTGAGCTTAGTTTACAGCAGAAGTCCTGCTTCTGTTCAGTTTATGTGCCATGCTTGGAATAAGCCCTATTTTTTTGGAGCAATGTACAGTCTGAATCTAAGAGAAAGTCAAATCATTCTGAGTTGGCTTACTGTAACTGCACATCAATCAGCAACTTAGCCATAAAAATATATAATGCATAACTTATTAATTTTAATAATTGATGACTGAAATACAAAAATTTATTTCAATCTTTTTAAGAGTTCCTTCCACCATTTTCAAATTAAAACACCAAAAAACCCCACAATGCTCTTACTGTAGGAATATGTCTGGGAAAATCTGTAGCAGTAGGTTTAATGAAATTATTTGGCTTGTCCTTTGGCCTGAGAGAAACAATGCAGCATTAGTTTTCATAATGTTTGTTCTTTTCTGAATCCACTAGTGTTTAAAAGTGCCTCTGGGGCTCTTGAAACTGGACCAATTTCCAACCTAATGAATTAACTGGAGTCTGCACCTAGGATGAGATTTACCTCTAGGCAGAGCTGGCCAAAGGTCTCTACTGTTCAGATGGAATGAAGAGTTTATTCTGACCCTCTGCACTGTATTAATCTTATCTCAAAGAAAACCTCTCTGCAGTCTTCACATTTCACAAGTGGTATGTATATTTTACGAAAAAAGCCTCAGGGGAACCCTTTAAAGATTGTATTTCAGGATTTTCATTTTATTTTCATATTAAAATAATTGATCAAGTTAAATTAATTTAAAACAACTAGAAAACTCTTCTGACTTACAAAATGTGCATTCAGTTAAGTTAAAACAGAGCAAGATAATCATGAAACAAGTTTGTTAATATCTAGTAGCAATATCTTATCAATATCTTCTCCATTGAATGAGACTTCAGTGCTAATTGTACATAAGATTAAATAAATTACCACTGAATAGCAGCTTATTTTCTCTCTTGAATGGCCAAAAAATGCTCAACACCCCCCCCCTTCCTTCATGGATATGTTTATCAGATGTCCTTTAAACTGCACCATAAGGAAAAAATACACCAACATACAAACTAACCAACCAACCAACCAACCAACCAAAGCCAGTTTGTAGAAAGTATTTCAAGTGATGGCTCCCTTCACTGTCAAAGTGACAACTGATAAAGAATGGCAATGGGTATTAATTGCTTTTGCATTTCTTTAGTTTGTCTCAGTTTTCTAACACGTGAGGGCCTTTGCTATTGTGTTGAGCAATCCACCAAAAGCCGTGGTACAGCTGTTCCAAAGTGCTGCAGAACCTTTCTTCTGCAGCCAAACGAAGGGGTCATCTTGGCTCTGGCCAACACCATGTTTGGCTGCTTGCGTGGCCCCTGGCTGAGGCATACATTTTCCATTAAATTCCACTGATGGAAGAGAAGGTGTAAACCACTCTTTTTCCCTTCATCCACTGCAAACTAGTGGAGGGCATGACTCTGCTCACTCAGCCATGTATACTCCAGCCTAGCATGGAATTGTCTCAGCTTGATGCCATTACTTTGTATGGATTAATAGAAAGTTGTATTGAGTCTGTAGCTTGAAAAGCATGGTTGCATATCTAGAAATACTTTTAAATCCAATATAAACTATATATTTTATTAAAACAGGCTTGTACAAAATTCTATAGCTGACAGAAGAGATAATCAGTACAGGCAAAATACTGCATACTTGCCTAAATAAAATTTTAATGGTTTTCAGCAGTATGTTTACAGTGCCACAGAGTAAAACTCAGAGTTAAAAGTAGGAGTGGCTTGGTCAAAACTAGCTTCTGAATAATGGACTGCAAACGCCATGAGCCATTATATTATGTTTCATGTAGCCGTAAGGAAATGGGGAAAAATTAGAGAAGGAGAGGAGAATCTGGAAGAAAATTATTTCACCATGAACTGGAGGAAAAAAATCCTTTGCAAAGCAAATACTGTTGCTGCTGATGTAACAGCAACACTTGCATTCACTATTTATATTTAATCTAGTTCCTTGAGGTAGATATCCTAAGAGGTAAAGAAATACACAAAAAGTGAATAAAAAGAACATATCTTCTTTGTATCGTGAGAGTATAATATTAAGGACATTGGAGTAAATCAGAATAAAGGACTTTGGAGTAAGTTTATTTAGCAAAAAGGAAAACAAGTGAGCATGAAAAAAATCATGGTGTAAGTTTTTGTTACCCTTAAAGATAACTGTAACATGTACATACATGGGCATGAGAAAAAATATAAGGAGGATTTCAAAGGGAACTTAAAAGTGAACTGCAGTGGGTGTAAGCAAACACAACTATAATGAAAATTTCTTTGAGGATTTCAAAGATAAGTATGAGAAAATCATGCATCTTGTTTACTATGTACTGAAACACTTTGCCATGTAACAGATATGATGGACATCTGGTGTGACAAAGTGTTTGACAGCAGCTGAAAACAAGCTGACACTTGAACTGAAGGGCAAAATAATCACCCTATCTTGCTGTTTGAGCTTGTACAAGCTTTTTATTATGTTATGGACTGAAAATTCTTGTTTGCTTGCTTGTTTGTTTTCTCAGTGAGAAATAGAGTGTGAAAAAATAGGTTAGAAGCAATGCCAAGTGCACAGGCTGTTCAGTCCTCACAGTCACATCTCATGTGGCTTTCAGGATTAGCTCTGCTTGCACTGTATGAAAGACTAAGTGCTGCTACATCACAGCACAACCCAGGCTGCCAGGCACCATAACACTATACAATGAAGTAGTACTATTTACTTGTCACACCATTTCTGGAACAATTTCTTTGGAACCAGTAGAAAAACAGTGCCTTTAATGGGACCAAGATCAAATCTTGCTGCAGTAGTTTTCATGACTAGCCCTGTGCATTTGTATTTGAGAAGATGGGTGACGTTGTGAAATGCTAAGGAGGTTTGGGTACGCAAGTACCATGTCTGAAACCTATCTAGTAAGTAATTTCCAGGAAGCTCTCCCCCACTGACATTCTCTAAGAATAAAATTCAAATAACCATTTTAGCCCAATTTTCTGTTTAACTTCATGACAGAGGAAGTACGACGGCAGAGGATAAACTAAATACTACCATATCCAACTACAGAGACAAAAAAGGTCTGATTTTCCTTTTTTCACATGAAAGTAAATTGAAAAATTACATAGAAATAAAAGGAATCATGGAAATGAAAAGTTGTGTAAGGTGAAGGAGAATTTAAGTATTTAATTTTGATAGGGCACAGTTGTTTTGTTATCGACTCAGTCTTCAAATGGAATGCAATGGCTGTATAACCAATTAAAATGACACACTCTGCTCTCCATTTTTTTGCTAGATGCCTCCTGGACATTTGTCTTCCTGAAGTTTTGTCATGCCACTTGTTACCTGAATGTTCAACTGCATCATGTTTTTCATCCATGACAGCAGCTTGCAATCTGCTAAGAAGGAGTAAGCAGTCTAAATTTTCAAGATGGTACAAGTATTTCACTTGGTTCAGTTTCCAGAAAAGGTACGACAAGTATATCTTTCTGCCTCTCTTCTTTCTCCATTCAAGAAAAGGGAATAATCAAACTGCTGGGAATTTTCTCTGTG
The DNA here is from genome assembly GCA_013397815.1 of Aleadryas rufinucha. Classification (NCBI taxonomy): domain Eukaryota; kingdom Metazoa; phylum Chordata; class Aves; order Passeriformes; genus Aleadryas; species Aleadryas rufinucha. The sequence goes on along the minus strand of VZTH01010711.1, from coordinate 12,640 downwards.
TTTTGTAAATATTCCAAATGTTTTTTTCTAGTGTATATTGCTATCTAATAAAAATAAATCTGTTTTATAAATAATATAGATACATATTCTGGATACACTTTTTCGTGGATCTTATTTTTTCTTCACTTCTATTTTAATGTCAAGAAAATGATTTAATCACCTAATTACATAATATATTTTCATTTTCTAAATACCGTGCAAATGATTTATTGCAATCTTTATTGCCTGTCACCTTCAGTAACACATCACCTCAAAATCGAAAAAGCTCAGACAGTGCCTCAGTTGCATTCTCTAAACTGATGCCAGCCATCTTCAATGTGTTTTCTTTCCCAAGGGAAAATGCTCAGTCCAGATCCCCTGTTTTTTTGCAGGGTGAGGGTAGTGGTTGACTGCCTTTGTCTGAATGTGCCTGTGCCTCCCAGGAGCAGTGTCTGAGGGAATGTCTGTGCAGCTGTACATCAAGCTGTGTTGCATCCATTCACAGTGGAAAAGCATATTGCTGGATACATTCCGCTTGGTCATTTAGCAGCTATGGACTTAACTGTGCTGCCATTTAAACCTGGAATCATCAAATGTACCTCAACTTTAATAAGGAAAAAAAAGTGCATTTGTTAGACAGTGCTTTTCAATTCAATTCCAAACTGCATATGGACATTGTTCCCATTTCAGTCACATAATTGCTCTCTATCACAAGTTCATAGCGTTCATTCAAAATACTTGCCCTGTCTTGTACCTTGAAAACAAAAAAAATTGATGATTGATCCGATTTAATAACAGCAAGAATAGAGGGATGATCATACAGTTTAAGCAGCCAGATAGATATCTGCAATCTATGATTGTCAAAGAGACCACAAACTGATAAACACTGCCCTGGATTACTGTAATTAATTTGCAATGTAATTTGCAATATTCTGTGATTGTCCTTTGCTAATGCATTTGAGAGAGAATGGTAATCCTTGGGCCAGCTGGCCTGTGCTCACACTTGTCAGTGAGAGCAGCCTGGAGCCAGCTAGGTCTCATAATTCTTGGTATAGGGCTTCTGCAGGACCTTTCTAGCTCTTGGACAAGATCTTTATGCATGCTTCTAAGACCTAAACTTCATAGCCTTTCAGGGGACTGACACAGCAATTCTTTAGGAAAAAATAAAATTAAAATTAACCAAATGTAGACAGTTTTGATAGTGCTTGAAGTGAAACTCTTCTCAGTCTCACTCTGTCTTCATTCACTGGGATTTTCACCACCTTTCACAAAAATAACCAAGCACCAAAAAATAGTTACAGAAAGAATAATTGCCAAAAAAAAATCATAGAACATTGTATGATATTTTCCCACGGAGATGAGAAAGAGATTTTTCAGAGATGTGCTGGATGCCTAAATAATAACGAAGAACAGAAAACTTCACTTGTTTAAGTTAAACTGAAACAAAAATTATGGGGAATTACTGCTGCCCTTTTTCCTTTAACAATTAACTGAGTAGAATCATAGACTCATAGAATCTTCATAAGATTGCCTTTAAAAATCTACAAATAGGGAAGTAAAAAGTTGGGGCACAAACTTACTATTATTGTCTTATATCAGTTGCTTTACCCATTTCTGATATGATTTTTTTAATGAAATTTCTAAGAGGCTGTTACAGGGTAGCTTCAGTGACATTAATAAATGCACAGAGTTGAAGAACCAGAAATCATTATTAAGTAACTGAAACTATAAGAAACAGCATTGTCCTGAGCAAAACATGATTCCTCATAGTAAAATAGAATTTATTTAAATTATGACACTGCTAGTTGATACCAGCAGTGGAAAAAAAATGACAGAACATTGTTAATAACTATGCTTTGTTTCTCTTTATCAAAGATGCTAAAACACATTAGCCACACTATTTCCATGGTTCAGATACAAAATGTTATGGAATTTATGGGGCAGAAAATTATGCAGTAAAATGTTAGAACTGTTGTTTTCTGCCTCTGGTGCCAAGTTTTAGCTTTCAGTAATCAATTAGGCTTGAAAAGGCGTTATTCATATTTCTCTGATTGCCATGTAGTTGATTTCTACAAGTTCATTTTCAAATAAATACTGTTGTTCTTGCATCTATTCTGTTTAATGTTTTTGTTGTGCTGTAGTCTTATGGTTCCACGTGTATCTGGAATCTTGTTCATAATCCCAGGCTTTCCTCTAAGTTTGTGAGGTTTTTTCTTTCAAAAAGTTCCAAACTGTAAGCCCAAAGTAACCTCCTCCAGCAGCAAAAATAATTTCCATTCTCGTTCACTTCAAGTTGCCAGAAACACAACTTCTTCCAGTGTTTCCATTTTGTTTTGGCTTCTTTTCTGCCATTGATTTTGAGAGAGAGGAGGAAATATCTCAGAAATTGCTTTAATTCTATAAGCCTGCCCTTTTCACCGGTGGGACAATTTTGGCTCAGATGGAGATACATGTTTTGTGAATAGTTAGTGAAAGAGTATTTGCTCCATAGTGTCTTTAAACAGAAGCAGAACTGTACCAAATAAACCTAGAACAACCTGTAGACCAAACCCTTTTTCATGTCTATACTAAAAAGCACCTGACAGAGAGCCAACAATACAATAGGAGAAAATGATAATAGCAGAATAATGTTTATATTTCTTTGCTAGGGCTTTGGTTAAAGATTCTCTTTATAGTGTACAAAAACAGCTCCTCATTGAATTTATACAGTTCTAAATAAAAGTTGACCTGACTTCCTTATGGTCTGTTTTTGCTGCTCACAAAGACCTGGTGTCCCTAGGAACTGGGTTATCTGGCAGAGCAGAAGAGTTAGAAGAGCCACAACATTATAGCAGTATAAAAAGACCTCCCAGTTATAGCAGTATAGCCTCCCATTATAGCAGTATAAAAAGACCACTCGCTAGTGCTGATGTTGTCATGAAATGTACTTGGAAAAAGGCTGTAATTCAATGATGTTGTAATTCCAGACAATATGACAAGATCTCCCACCTCCTAAGAACTGCTATGATGACCACCATGAAAAAGGCAGCAAGAGTTGCGATGTTGTTTTGTGGGGAAAGAATAGCAGTTCTGTGTGGAAGTTGAATCTTTGGCTTTCAAGGCCATGAGTAATGCCATGCAGCTGAGGAAACAACTGCAGCATCCCAACAATGCAGAAACAGCAATTTTTGTTTCGGTCTATTCCCAGATGCCCAGAGGTACCAGAAGGTTTTTGTACATTTTAAGCTACTTAGTCTGCAACTTCATTATGGTTCAAATAAGACAGAGCTGTAATTGTGGCAATGTCGTATCAGAGATATTGATTGCCCATGAATGCAGGAATCCAATTTTCCCATTGCAGATTGCATTCCCCACTTATTACAAGTAAATAATTTCTTCCTCTTCTGCACTCTGATTCTCTAAGGTCTGCTGGGATTCAGCCCTTTCTTGTTATTCTTCATTTCCCTCACTATATGATTTTCAAATGTAGTGCAGTACAGCATGCAAATACATGGAAAAAGTTGTTGTCAGATGACTATATTCACCAAGGGAAAAAGTCCACCATAAAATTGCTCTGCAGGTTACTTTATTTTTAATATTTCTCCCTGTAAATATAGTGCCCCAAGATACTGAGGCAGCTGGAAGTAATGAAATGTATTTTTCATACTCTCACTTTTCATTTCAATGTATCAAGCAGCTCTTTAAACTGCTATTTTAAACTATTATGTCTTATTTTAGAAAGCCTTTATAATAATGGTGAATAATTAGAACCCAAAGTCCTTGCTATTTGTAAATGAAAATAAATGCTTGGCCCTTCTTGGAGAAGCCATTTAAAGCATTCTTTTTAAAAAGTCATCAATTTTGGTTTGTACTACTGTTTCTTTTATTTTGCTTGAAGTATATTCCCATAATTCAAAATGATGAATTATTGAAAGTGCTACTGTAGGAGAAGTGGTGTTATGCAAAGAGTATGTATGTATGAAAGAACAGGAATATAATTTTCCATCTCTATTTTATTCTTTATTGCTAATGGATGAGCAGAGAAATGAAGGGTCTGATACAATCGTTCTATTCCAACTTTAATCCCTACTATCCATGTACTTTTGGGCATTTGTAATATCTTGGGGTGTGAGAAGTGTCAAAGCTCATAGCCAAAAGTAAAAAAACCAAAAAAACAAACAAAAAAAACCCACTCAAAAAACAATAAAATGCTGAATTGAAAACAGTCTTCAGAAGAAAGGTCACCAGAAGACAAATTATCCACTGGTAATTGAATAAAGGCATGGAGGTATTAAAGGTTTAAATGTGCTGTAGACATAGCTCGCCAAATAAACACATTCCACTGAATGAGACGCTGTCACATTCAGTGGAAAGAGGCTCGACTGTGATCTGCCACACTGAGGAATAAGCCAGCAGAAACATTTAAATCTTTCAGCAATATCTGCTGGACACTATTGAAATCCTAGGACAGGTTCCCTGCCCTTGGCCTCAGTGCTGTTAGCTCTGGAAGCAGGCTGTCCCACACACACAGCCCGGAGGCCTGTTTTAAGTCCCCATTTCTTATGGGACAGTCAAGCAACTGATACCATGACCAAACCCATTGCTTTTATGAAGTAAAATTTTGAATATTTACTTCTTTCTGGGCTTGTACTAGGACAGCACTGTAGAAGAATGGCTTGTCTCTTGAGGGCATTCGGAATCCCTAGAGGGTCTGCAGGGTCTGCAGGGCCTGCACAACCAAGACTGATGCTCACGAACTAACAAAGAACAATACTGATATTCAGAACTAACAAAGGATAATATGGGTATTCAGAACTAACAAAGAGTAATAAGTTTATAGAAAAGAATAATAGCCCCTTGAGCCATATATCCTTGGGGAAGTAGATACAAATATATTATTTGGGGAAGTAGATATAAAATATACTAACATATTGACAAAGCACTACAGTGCTATTGAAAAACAATAGTTCCTTGAGAGAACAGTTGTCTTTTGAGCTACATATCCTTGGGAAGTACTAACTTAATACAATGTATATTATTATGCTGACTTAACTGACTACAACATGGAAGCTGCAAACCTTACAACTAAGAGAGAATAGCAGGTATGATTATTAATAGGTATGATCAATAAGTAGGTATTTGTGACTTGTGGGATAAGGACAAGTAGGTATGTATTAAGGGATGACTTGTAAAGTAAGAATAAGAGTCCATGGAAGAGCTGTACAGACAGGCTCTGTGCTAGGCCGCACGCCATGTTGTATACGTGCAGACTAGTGCTGACAAGTTTGCTAAGATATGCTGACAAGGAAGAAAACAGCTGAACTTATACGAATGTTGTATCCATTGTGATTAGAAGAAAGAAGCGGGATGAGGAAGAACCCTGAGAAGAAGAAACAGAAGAATTGAGACGGTTGATTGATTGACGCACGATGCTCAGAGCCAATGAGAAAAGCTGATAGAAATCGTATGATGTAAAGGGTATAAATATATGTGCTTTTTGAAAATAAATCGGAGTTTGCATTACCAATCACATTGATTGTATCGCAATTCTTCCCACTCACCGCACAGCACTAACAATTCAGAGCTTCTCGAAGAAACCTATGCATATCCAGGTATTGACACAGTCCTCAAAGCTGTATGGGAAGTAAAAGAAATCATAAGTAATTAATTATTAAGGGAAGCCCCCCATAATTCCCTAAAATAACAATGCATTTAAGTAAGTACTGACCAACAAAAATAGAGTGATAATCAGAGATAGCTAGCTAGCTATGTAATGTTTAGAGAAATGTACAAAATTTATTTTTTTTTAACCTAAGAATAGTAAATGTTCTGAAATCTAGACTAAAAACCATGTGAAAGCCAAAAATCTGCATTTAACCTTGTTCACGTATAGAATTGGTATCTTGGTGCCGTGCAATAAAGATTCTGAAAATAAAAATAAAGTTTGGGTTTACAATAAAACTTATTTTAAGATATACAGTGAAAAACCATGGTGTGGAATAACAGCATACACAATTTATATGATATCTGTAAGGAAAATTTAAGATATAGTTTTGCATTTTCCATGTCTCTTTTCTTTAAGAGGTTTGTAGTTAACATATGATCAGATCATTGCTGAAGCAGAAATTTTCTTCCAAGAACCAGCGTGAGAAACGTTATGCTACAGGAAAGTTATGAAGGAGTGTAGAAATGGTACAGTGGTAGAAATAAAGTTGTCACTGTAAGATTTATGGTTCTAATTTAGGAGAAGTTAAGGCTTGTAAAAGCCAAATTAAAATAAGCACCTGTGTCCAGTGCAGCATTAGACATCTAAGTTCTCCAAGCATAGAGAGGTAATGCAGATTCCCCCTTCAGCAGCTGCTCCTTCAGGGTATCTTTCCCCTCAACACACTGGCTTCTGCAAATCCGTTTAGTTTTTCACTTCTCTGCACTGTAGGAGGTCAAATGCCTAAAAATGGTTTGTGAATTGCTTGTGGGCATTTCCATGCCCATGCTTTGATGTGGCAGTGGCCAGTATTACCATGCCTAAATTCATCTGGTGACTCTAACATCTGCTTCTTGCCTTTGTTGCTTTGTTTGTTTGTTCACAGACCTGCATGAAAATAGTCCTAAAGAAAAGATATGAGCATATATATATATGTATATGTGTATATATATATATATATGTATATATATAACATTTGGTCTTCAAAAAATGTTTGGCTGTGTAGATATGTTATCTTAGTTATACTATTTTTTTTCTTAAAAGGAATTCACTAGGTAGGTAGACAGGTTTCAAAGCAGGAAAAAACCTAAAAACCATGGTAATTTGTAGCTCAATTCTGTTCTCTTAGGATGACAGTCTTTTGCTAATGCAGAACAAGAATGGGATTTTTTTTCTCCAGATGTACCTTACTGAGTAGAGCTCTGAGATAGAGATTTACTTTTATGTGGTGTCAAAGACACATTCTAACTTCAGTAATGGTCCCACAGTACTAGTGAGACATTAAAAGCACAGTTGTAGTAAGAAACTGCTCTGCCTTTTTTCATCCTAGTTATTGTATTTTTAAGGTACACAACAGTTTAGTTCTGCTAGTCTCCTTAAAGACAAGTAAAGAATATAAAAAATAATAATATAAAAACACAGCTTCATGAAAATACACAATGAAGGTAAAAATCAGAAATGCTAAAAAAGAAAGTACACCTAGAGTCACGACCAGCAGTGAGTCTTACACAAAAATAGAGAGTACAGTCATTTCTCAGAAAACTATTTTGAAAGCATGTTTCATTAATGGACATTTTAAAGGATTTGCAAGTTGTTAAAGATCCTGGGTAATAATCAAAGTTGGAATTACTTGTGCATTTGGAAGTAATTTGTCTATGTCCTAAAATAGTCTCAATTCTCTCTAAGAATTGTTTTTTTATTTAACCAATTTTACACATTCATAGTAAGACGTGAGATGTAAAAGTTTAAAAAAAATTGAATAGCTCAATTCCCCCTGCCTCAAAATTATTGCCTTCTCTATTTTCTATTAATGAAATTTATGATATGAAAAACATTGGATAGTATTAAGCTTGACAATTCTAATCTTGAAAGTTAGAAAATATAGATTTACAAGAGTGAGTACCATATAAATTGCATATAAATTTGGGTTCTGGTATTGAAATGATATAATTTTAATATTTCAGTATTGATTTAGATAAGTTGATTTGAAACCCTTTGTATACATACTTAAATGTATTTAAATATGATTTACACTTATTTAACATTCTGGTATTTATTTTTACAAATTTGAAGAAACATTTAGAAATCTCACCTTTTTTTTATTAAACCAGTGCAAGATTATCACAATGAGAATGCTGAAGTGAAATAAGTAGGATAAAAAGAGTGATTTCTTGCTTTTGCCTCAGCTATTACTTTTCTGCAGGCAGTTTTCTATAAAGTGGCAAACTCAAGGTAGCTTGGTAATGAATGTAGGCATGTGTATAAAAAGCAAGACAAAAATATCCTATGAATGCTTATAAAACTTCAGAGGTGGTAAGTTTTGCAAAACACTTTAAAAGTCTAAAATTAATTCTTTCTATATTTTCCTTAAACTTAGAGAAATTTCAACCCTTCTTATGAAATTATTTTTTTCACATTCCTTGTGTAAGTGTTAATTAGGCACTTACTCAGTTTATTGTTAAGGGGAAAGCCCAACTAAGCAGTTTCACTGCTTCAGAAACTTTCAGTCAGTGACAATATTACACATAAAAACTCTACAGAGAGAACATACTTATGTGTTATATGACTGGCATTAATAATATTGGTACTAGCAGCATCCAGTTTAATTCCCAAGATAGATCACATTACCATTTATTCCTCCATCCCAGATATATAGGCTAAGCCTAAGACTGACAAATCAAACAGTCTGTAATTTAATAAGGACTTCCGGACCCAAACCCATTAAGATTGTTAAAAATGGAAATGTCTCATAACCTTGCTGTGACATTGTAATGACTGAAGCAGCCACACATCACTGTAACCAAACATTTTACATGCTTTTTTATTCTGTCATTGAATTTCCTAACTATCTAATTTCAGTGGATGGGACCTGCTGTAGCTATGTCAAGAGATTTTGAATAATGTCCAAATGGTATAATTTAAATGTCAAGAAGTAGGATATTCACAACTAATGCTACTATTCCCCCAGACTTTTGTCAGCACATGTCTTATGATAAATACATGACATTGTTCAAAAATCATTGAGGTAAAGAATAGGATCATCTGGTTTCCAAGTTTCTGAGATTTGGATATATATGTTAGGTAGGAAACTTCATTCTTCTGAAAACTTTCTCAATGCATGTGAAAAAGTGCATTAATGCTTTTCTTTTTTAATTTAAGATAAATTCTGTTTTCTCTCATCTGTGGGTTTGGAGAGCAGATTACTGGCTCAGAGAATAAAATGGTGCTTTAAAAAGAAAATAAACTAATATAAAAATAATATCAATAAGAAAAATAGGAAGAGTGAGTGATCACCTGCTTCATCTCTGCAAGAAAAAAGACTTTCTACTTCTGACAGGCTCTCCAATTATGCAAGTGTATTATTTTTATGAAAGACATTGGTTTTTGAAAGGTATCAGCCGTGGCAGGATAATCACCTTAACAACATTCCATTTTAAGATTGGGAGTACACAAGAAAATCTAATTTTCATTTTTTTTACATCACTTATAACTATAGCTAGGAGATCTATTTTCAGAGAACAGGTTTGACAGCCATTTCCCTTATTTTTATCTGCAGTTTGATGCATCCACTTTGATTTATGGTTACTAGTTTTTCGAAGAACATTGAATGTCAACATATTACTGGGAACACACTGCTTTAATTTTGTTTTATCAAATGAAATAAATAATCAAATATTATTATTATCAAATGAAATAAATTTGTTAGTGTTATTTTGTGCAGAACAATAGCCAGAAATAAACCTGAAAATATAAATTTCATTCACAGGAACTGAAATGAGAATGGCAGGATTTAGGGAGAGATTTAAGACAGCAGAAATGACACAAGAGAATTGTGGGAGTCCCACCCTTGGAGGTGGCGGCTGTCAATTACGATGACTCCTCCTTTGAGGAAGACAGCTCCACCCTAGAGGCGGGGCCAGGGGAGGAGACCTCCATGTGAGGAGGCGTGCCCTGGAGTTGGGACCTGCCCACCCCTCTAGAACCTTCTAGGTTCCCGAGACGGTTATTGGTTAGATCCGCATATGTTTAATAATGAGTTAATTGCATAGTTCATTAAGTTCTGGAAAGTTCTGTTATCCTCGGTTGCCCATTGGCCCTTTGTTATTGTACCCTCCCCTTCAAGAATTTTATTGGATCCCCAACCATTCTATCCTCCCCCCACCTCATTCCCTATTGGCTGCGTCCCTTAACTCCTCCCAGTTTTCCCTTCCCTTTTAAGACCCTGCAAGCCCTCAGATCCCCGGAGTTCTCCCTCCAACCTCCACTGCTCCAGACCCTTCGCCCCTTTCTCAATAAACGGAGACCTCGGGGGAGACCCCCTCCCGCACCCTTTGCCTCCTCGCCTCTTTTTCCGACGCGCCTCGCTCGTCATTCCCCAGGAGCCAGCTTCCCTCGGTGCGAGCCAGCCGCACGATTTGCCCTAGCAGCGGCACCGCCACGTGCTGGCCGGCAGGGCCTTACAGCCGGCGTCCTTGGCCAAAGGGCAGCCTAGGAACGCAAGGCGACAGAGAATCAAGACCAATTTCTCCAAAGCCCCNCAACTAAGCAGTTTCACTGCTTCAGAAACTTTCAGTCAGTGACAATATTACACATAAAAACTCTACAGAGAGAACATACTTATGTGTTATATGACTGGCATTAATAATATTGGTACTAGCAGCATCCAGTTTAATTCCCAAGATAGATCACATTACCATTTATTCCTCCATCCCAGATATATAGGCTAAGCCTAAGACTGACAAATCAAACAGTCTGTAATTTAATAAGGACTTCCGGACCCAAACCCATTAAGATTGTTAAAAATGGAAATGTCTCATAACCTTGCTGTGACATTGTAATGACTGAAGCAGCCACACATCACTGTAACCAAACATTTTACATGCTTTTTTATTCTGTCATTGAATTTCCTAACTATCTAATTTCAGTGGATGGGACCTGCTGTAGCTATGTCAAGAGATTTTGAATAATGTCCAAATGGTATAATTTAAATGTCAAGAAGTAGGATATTCACAACTAATGCTACTATTCCCCCAGACTTTTGTCAGCACATGTCTTATGATAAATACATGACATTGTTCAAAAATCATTGAGGTAAAGAATAGGATCATCTGGTTTCCAAGTTTCTGAGATTTGGATATATATGTTAGGTAGGAAACTTCATTCTTCTGAAAACTTTCTCAATGCATGTGAAAAAGTGCATTAATGCTTTTCTTTTTTAATTTAAGATAAATTCTGTTTTCTCTCATCTGTGGGTTTGGAGAGCAGATTACTGGCTCAGAGAATAAAATGGTGCTTTAAAAAGAAAATAAACTAATATAAAAATAATATCAATAAGAAAAATAGGAAGAGTGAGTGATCACCTGCTTCATCTCTGCAAGAAAAAAGACTTTCTACTTCTGACAGGCTCTCCAATTATGCAAGTGTATTATTTTTATGAAAGACATTGGTTTTTGAAAGGTATCAGCCGTGGCAGGATAATCACCTTAACAACATTCCATTTTAAGATTGGGAGTACACAAGAAAATCTAATTTTCATTTTTTTTACATCACTTATAACTATAGCTAGGAGATCTATTTTCAGAGAACAGGTTTGACAGCCATTTCCCTTATTTTTATCTGCAGTTTGATGCATCCACTTTGATTTATGGTTACTAGTTTTTCGAAGAACATTGAATATCAACATATTACTGGGAACACACTGCTTTAATTTTGTTTTATCAAATGAAATAAATAATCAAATATTATTATTATCAAATGAAATAAATTTGTTAGTGTTATTTTGTGCAGAACAATAGCCAGAAATAAACCTGAAAATATAAATTTCATTCACAGGAACTGAAATGAGAATGGCAGGATTTAGGGAGAGATTTAAGACAGCAGAAATGACACAAGAGAATTGTGGGAGTCCCACCCTTGGAGGTGGCGGCTGTCAATTACGATGACTCCTCCTTTGAGGAAGACAGCTCCACCCTAGAGGCGGGGCCAGGGGAGGAGACCTCCATGTGAGGAGGCGTGCCCTGGAGTTGGGACCTGCCCACCCCTCTAGAACCTTCTAGGTTCCCGAGACGGTTATTGGTTAGATCCGCGTATGTTTAATAATGAGTTAATTGCATAGTTCATTAAGTTCTGGAAAGTTCTGTTATCCTCGGTTGCCCATTGGCCCTTTGTTATTGTACCCTCCCCTTCAAGAATTTTATTGGATCCCCAACCATTCTATCCTCCCCCCACCTCATTCCCTATTGGCTGCGTCCCTTAACTCCTCCCAGTTTTCCCTTCCCTTTTAAGACCCTGCAAGCCCTCAGATCCTCGGAGTTCTCCCTCCAACCTCCACTGCTCCAGACCCTTCGCCCCTTTCTCAATAAACGGAGACCTCGGGGGAGACCCCCTCCCGCACCCTTTGCCTCCTCGCCTCTTTTTCCGACGCGCCTCGCTCGTCATTCCCCAGGAGCCAGCTTCCCTCGGTGCGAGCCAGCCGCACGATTTGCCCTAGCAGCGGCACCGCCACGTGCTGGCCAGCAGGGCCTTACAGCCGGCGTCCTTGGCCAAAGGGCAGCCTAGGAACGCAAGGCGACAGAGAATCAAGACCAATTTCTCCAAAGCCCCCTCCCCCATTCATTCTTCCTCATCAGACACTAGGAAATATTGATGTAAATTCTTTATCACTAGTGACCTTTCATCCATTTCCTGAAAGAAGAGGCATCAAAGAACAAGAAATACAGCAGTAGCTGAAACAGAGTGTTGGAACCCAGAGGGCAGAGGAAGACTCTCAGCCTGCTTTGGAGAATTCTACCCCCCTAGACAGCAATGTGTTCCACCTCCGTCCCTGGAGAAAACTCCCCATGCTGTTGGAGGAGTTACAACCGACTGTCGTGTGAATTACGTGATAGAATATTATGTGGGATTGTTACAGGATAAAAAGCTTAGAGTTTTTAGGTTTGTTTACTTACCAAGTAGGTAATAACAAATCCTTCAACATGG
>VZTH01010710.1:0-16529 GCA_013397815.1 Aleadryas rufinucha | reverse complement strand
GACAGGGCAGCTCCAGGGGGAACGGTGCCATCCTCACCCCCTGTGATCCCAAAAAACCAGGGAGGGCGCTCAAAAGGGAGTCAAAGCTTTGGGCTCTTCATGGGGACAGAGAGGAGGTTAGGAACCCTCTGAAAAATACCTGAATTACTGCTGGTGGGAGAGAAGTGAATATTTTAGGGTTTCACTTTCCACGTGGCCTGGGATGGCCCTGCTGGAGAGGGGGAGCTGCTTCCAGATGATCCCACTGCGATCCCTTCCAGCCTGACCCGTCCTGGGATTCTGGGATTCCGTGTGGCTGCAGTCTCCAGGCTGACACCTAAAAAGAAGGAATTCCACTCGCCCTTCCCGAACGTTCTTGCCTGGAGCAGGGATTGGCCGCGTTCAAGCCTTGCGCTTGAAGCTTTGGCATCAAATCTCCTCCACCTGCATTTGCTTTAAACTCTGCCTCATTACCAGCTTAATAAAAACTGATATTAATGTCTTCATTTCTTTCTGCAGGGGCTGGGATTATGAGCCTGGCAGCCAACCAAGGGTTTTGCTGCAAATTGCACGGCAAAGGTCTTGTGCGAATGATATTTTATTCCCTGGGTTATGAGTAAAAGGATTTTCCGTAGGCAAGGGAGGGAAATAAAGGTGATTTTTGAATAAAAGAGGGTGACTGAAGTGCTGCCTTTTGGTGAACCAGAACTGTTCAGAGAGCAAATCTTTCCTGATTATTTTGATTTACTTTTTCTGGTTAGGAGCTGTAAAACATTCTGCTGTCACAACAGATATAAAAGTGAGAGTCCAGCGGTTGTGGTCACTCTTGGGGTTTTTTTTTTGTACACAGTGCCCTATTTTGCCCTTTATTTCCTGAATTCCCAGCTACAAGAACCACCTGACTCTCAGACTGTTGTTTTTATTCCAAAATTGTATTTCTTCCTTACAGGAGTGAAAAAACACTCGAAAATATGGTGCCCTAAAACCCCTAAAACCAGAATTCAAATCAAAGGGATGCTGTTGTTGTCAGTTATTTAAACTCATGGAATCATGGAATGGTTTGAGTTGGAAGGGACCTTAAAGGTGAAATCCCAAACCCCCTGCCATGAGCAAAGCATCTTTTCTTGACCAGGTTAGAAATAGAAAATTAAATTATTTTTCTGTTGATCTTTAGGTTTTTTTACTCATTTTTGGAGGCAGGGGCTGCAAAACAAGGCCACTGTTGCACCCACACCCCTCAGCTGAACAAATTCTTCGGGATCAAGTCCCAGTTTCTCCAAAAAACCCCATTAGCAGCCGGTCCTATCAAACCATTCCTCATATTTTTGCCGTCAGTGCTGTCCCTGCTGAGGTTTCTGACCTCGGAATTTCACGCTTTCATTTCCAGTCCTGGTGGCCTTGGCTTGACCAACTGGATTTTTATTCTGATAACAACCGGGTGAGTGACACCCGAATTATCACAAAAACCGGGTCAGTGACACTGGAATTATCAAGGAAAATTGTTCCATTTCCATTGACTCTTGCACTCATTTTAAGCCCAGAGGCTCGGCTTTGGGTGCTGTGATCAGAGCACTCCCTCCACACTCAGTGAGTATTTTACAACAGCTTTATGTGCTGCCATACCCAGCAGTTGAGTTATTCCTGCTTTAAAATCATTAATTCTGCAGGACTGGGGGGCTTTGAGCTCTGGGAACTACTGGGTTTGTCAAAAACGTGGCTTTGTGTTTCCATCTCGTCCTTTTCAGCACTTGCTGGAAAGTTTTGACCTTTGATTCTTCAAGAATCTTCAAAATTCTTCACCAGAGGCTCCAGTTCTGTCCGTGGTTTGTTGGAATTATTGGGATTTGTGTTACTGGTTTCAACCAGGGCAAAACGGGGGCACTGAAAACCAGATTTATTCATCTCCCCACATCCAGCTCCTCAAGAAGTTGGAGGAGCTGAGTGAAGAGGGATAAATCTCTTGGAAGAACCTCCAGCATAAATCCCTGGAAGTGTCAAAGCTGCAATGAAGAACAGAGCAGCTCCCTGGATTTGTGTCTGAAGGAGCCTCTGGAGTGGTTCCTTCCTCTCCGGAGTCGATCAGAGCCTTTTCCAACTTCTCTTTCCACTGAACCTTTCATTCTTGGGCTGCCACTCTCTCATCACCAATTTGTTGACAAGGAAAATTTTTTTAAAAAAGCAAAAACAAGAGAAAAAAAAATTCCTTTGATTCCATTTCCTTTTGTTAAGATTTCCTTAAATCTTATCCTTGGTTGTTGTTGATATTATTAGGATTGGAAGGGGCAGTTGTGGACACGCTTCCGACTGCTGGGGTGATTTAGCCCAGAGAATTCCTGCCTGGAATTGCTGGATCCTGCTCAAATCCCCGAAATCCAGACTGAGGCAAATCTTTTACGGTTTCTGAGTCTGTTGATCCTGCAGAACTCTGATCTCAGCTGATCAGTTGTGTTATCACTTAGGATTCCTGGGAATACATCTGCAGCCAAGACAGTCTGTAATTCCTGGGAGCATTTTCCATTTAGGATTGAGCTCTGCCTGCTCTCTACAATCCCATAAAGGAGGATGGAGCCAGCTGGGATTGGTCTCTTCTCCCAGGGAACAACGGACAGGACAAGAGGAAACAGCTCCAAGTTGTTCCAGAGGAGGTTCAGATTGGATTTTAGGGAATGTTTCTCCACAGAAATGGTGTCAGGGATTGGAATAGGATGACCAGGGAAGTGCTGGAGTCACCATTCCTGGAAGGGTTTAAAGTTGGATGTGGCACTTGGGGACATGGATTGGGTGGACCTGGCAGTGCTGGGTTCCCGTTTGGACTCGATGATCTCAGAGGGCTTTTCCAACCTTAATAATCCTCTGATTCCCAGAATCTCCCAAATCGTCATCCTCTATTATGTTGAAAAGCTGGGATTTAGGGAATAGGTACGACTGAGGTTATCCCAGAAATATCCCTGGAGCAGGAACTGGATGGACATCCTGAAATTGTCCTAACTCCGTTATTGTGGAGCTACACTGACTTTTCCAAGAAAAGGAATTTTCTGAATCAGGTGTCTGGAATCAGGGATGGCTCCTCCATTTTCCTGTGCCCAAAAAGTCAGGTTATGTACAGAAACTGTGGAAAGGCGTTTTCCAGCTGTGACTAATTGTATCCAGTGGAAAATGATGTTTATTTTTTATTATCTTCCATTCACTGACAATTTCATGCAGATAACAAAAGTAGAAAAAAAATACATAAACTCCCCAAAAAAAGTTCTAAAATTGTGTCATAAAATTAACTAATTTTAAGTTTAATAATTTAAAATTATTTCTTTTTATTAATTATTGATATTGGAATAACACGAGAGCTATGACGGATTTTGGTGCTAAGGATTAAATCCCAGCTGAACATCCTATTCCATTCCCAGTTCATGGAATCAGAGGATCACAGAATACCCTGAGTTGGAAGGGATCCACAGGGATCATCCACTCCAACCCCTGGCCCTGCACAGACATCCCAAAATCCCACCCTGGGCATCTCTGGGAGCGTTGTCCAAACGCTCCTGGAGCTCTGGCAGCCTTGGGAATGTGACCATTCCCTGGGGAGCCTGGGCAGTGCCCAAACTCCCTCTGGATGAGGGATCTTTCCCTAAAATCCAACCTAACCCTCCCCTGGCACAGCTCCAACCATTCCCTTGTGCCCTACCATCCTTGAGGTTCTCCCTGAGAATTTCTCCAAGGTAAGATGCAGCTTTTCCAGAGGGTAAAACTGTGGGAAACAACCCCTCATTTTTCAGGCTCTCATTCACCACTCATCCATATTTACCACCCAAACCCTCAGGCTTCCAAAATCCTGGGGTTGTAAAGAGCAGGAGAGCACAAGTGTGGGTTTGTCTGGGATTATTTCCACTTTGCTTTTGCTGTTGTTCATCCTTTTAGGAAGGAATTCCGGTTGCCAAGGCTCGGGATCACTGTTGTCCCTTCCCTGCAGCCCTGTGGCATCACCGACACCTCGAGCAGGGCAGGGAGGGGCCTTGGCTCACCGGAGGTGTCACAAAAGTCATTGAATGTCCCAATCAGGCCTCAAGCCACCTCCTGGCAGGTGGAGCAAGGTGGTTCTCTCCAACCACTCCAATTCCAGGGAGAATTGGCAATCCCAGGCATTTCTTTCCCTGTTTTAGCACAACCTATTGTAAAGCAAAGCAAAATTAAGAATGTGCCATTCACCCCTGCCCGCATTTCGGTTGTTTTATACACAAACACCCCCATCTTACCTCGTGATTCCATTTTAATTACAGCACACCAGTATCCCTGGGAAATTCTTTTGGCAATCCCTGCAAAAAAACAGGCTCAGAAAAAGGGGTGGGTCTGTTTTCCACGTTATGGAGGTATTGTTTCCCAAACCAAGAGAAAGCCTCGTTGCCTGGGCCTTGCCCTAGCGAAGAGCTGCTGAGAAATAGGGAGAGATAGGAGCCCTTGGGAAGGGAAGCAGGAGCGCTGATATCCCTCGGAAAACATCCCTGGGCAAACTGTCAGCACCGGGGGCTGATAAGGAAGGCACAGCCTGGGATTTGGGAAGTGTGGGAGGCAGCAGGAGCCGGCTGAGTTAACTCTTGCTGGACTCATTCCCTGTATCCCAAATCCCACCTTCCCCCACCTCTCCCCATCCACTTCCAAAGCAGGGCCCTCATCCCGAGGTGCTGAGCCCACCCAAGGCAGGATATCGGTGATGAGATCCCTTTTTTCTCCACCATCAATCCCTCTTCTTCCATCCTGGGATTTCTTCTGGATTTCTCTTTCTCTCCAAACCACAACCTGAATTCCACCTCCCACTCTCCAGGCTTGAACCCTTGGGAATTCAGCCACCTAGTCCTGCAGGAATCCTCTCCTGCCCACGTGCTCTGGATCCCCAGCAAAGGGAGGAAGGAAAAAGGATCAGGAGAGAAATCTATGTAAATTAGTGGATGCTGGGATAGTCCCTTCAATGGACACGTGGGAGCCTGGGAATACTCCAGTGGGAATCAGAATCATGGAATATCCTGAGCTGGAAGGGATCCACAAGGACTTTATGTTGCCTGATAAAGAACAAAAGTAGGAGAAGAGGAATTTTTGGGTTCCTGAGGGATGGGGATGCTCTTCCCAGAGAATTCCTGGGTTCTATTCAATCCTGGTTCCCTCTTCGGTGAGAGTCAGAAAATGGATAAGAAGTTTCCTACGAGGGTTGAACATATGGAAGAGTTTTCCCAAAGAACGAAGGACACACCAGGAAATCAGGAAGGAAGAGAAAGGTTTGATGCTGGATATGATCAAAGGATATAAAATCAGGAGTCAAAAGGGGGAAATGAGCAAGGAATGAGAGTTTATTCCAATAAAATCTACACTGGAAGGAAATGAATGGGTGTTTCCAAAGTGCTCCACACAGCCTGGAGGAGAACTTTGGAATTCCCCATGGGATAGCGTGGCTGACATTTTATAACCATCCGTCTGTGCCATCCTCTGCAACCTCTCAAAGCAGAGTTCAAGAACCACCTTTCCTCCTTTTGTTGGTCTTTCAGCACAAGAGGGCTCCTTATCAGCTTTCTTATCAATTTGGAATGCGCACATTCTTTATCCAACGGCTCCTCACTGGGAAATGTGCATTTAAACCAAATATCAGCTCCTTTCCTTGGGTGTGGAATCTTGTGGACCTGGCAGGAGAGCACTTCAAGTGATCCTGGGAGATAAGGAAGTTGATGATTGACCAATAACTCTCTGCTTTGCCAAGTTACCCAAAGAATACGTTCGTAAATCCGTGAGAGATTCATGGAATCACAGAATTTTTTAGGTTGGAGAAGATCTCTGAGATCATCAAGTCCAACCATTCCCAAGGCCACCACTATCCCACGTCTCCAAGTGCCACAACCACACAGCTTTCAAACCCCTCCAAGGATGGGGACTCCACCACTGCCCCCGGGCTGGACAACCCTTTTGATGAAGAAATTTTTCCCAATATCCAACCTAAACACACCCTGTTTGGAATGAGGTGGTTTTTGAGGTCCCTTCCAACCCAAACTATTCCGGGATTCGAGGATTCTGGAATTTAGAGAGACCCACTCCTGATTCCTCTGAACATTTGTATGGGGAGAACATAAATGGAGAGAGAAAGAAATGAAAACCTTTCTTAATGTTTCTTAACAAATTTAAGAAAAAATTCTTAAATTTGTTCTTCTCTGCTTTTGCAGCCCTTCAGGAGCTTCTGCCACATTCAGCACATCCCAAAGTCTCTGTGTGGTTCCTCTGAATCCAAACCCCACCGAGAGGTTGTTCCCCTCTGGCAGGAATAGCAGGAAGTGTTGAGGGATGTGTGGAAATTCCATGGTGCAGCCGAGAATTCCTGGAAAGGGATGACGGGACAAAAGTGGGTCCTGCATCACCCTGTGGAAGGCACATTCATGGAATCATGGAATGCTTTGTGTTGGGAGGGACCTTAAAAATTCCCTCATAGTGTGGACTCCATTTCCACACTTCTGGAGTTGCTTCCCCGTCCCTTTTCCCACCCCCTGCTCCCACTTAGGAATAACCACGGGCACAGCTCTGTGTTTTGGGCTCCTGACCCCCGTCCTGAAGCCAGCAGAGCGATTTTGGGGTCAGCTCCTTGCATAAACATCCCGCCCTCCTCGCAGGGCTGCTCCAGAGGCCTTTGCCCCGTCCTCCAGGGAACTGCAGCAGGAAATTCTCCGGAGCTATCCGAGGGCTAATTAAAGGAGCAGCCCGGAGACCCCGTAACCTCCTGAGAGTCCCCAGAGCTGCTCTGGCCTCTGTCAGTGCTCATGACAAGGTTAATTCTGGAGGAGGCTTCTTCAGTCAGGGACCACTGTTTTACAGACCCTGCTCAAAGCTCGTTAGCTGTAATTAACGGCCTTTCTCCATGACAAATTAAAGCTCTCCCAGTGGTCCGTGTGCTCCTGGAAGCTCTTCCTTTAGGAATAATGACCACTCTCTGCTGTCACTTCCATGTCCTGGGCAAAGCTGCTCCGGGCTTTTGCAGATTTAATTAAAACAAAGTGGTTTTGCTCCCTTGGTTTATGTTTGGTGTCCTTGGCTTTGCTCTTCTCATTAAAATAAGAAAGAAATCTGGGATTGGGGTTTCTCTTTGGGAATTTTTTTGAGGATGACTCAGCTGCAGTTCAGCGTCAGTAACAAGAAGATTTTACCAACACAGAGGATTTATAGATCAGGAAAAAAGAGAAAATAATAAATAATAATAATAATAATAATAATAATAATAACTTTTAACATGATATTAATGTTAACATTAATAAGAATATAATAATAATAATAATAATTTACTATTATTTACATGTTAATGATATTCCTTTTCCACTCTCTGAATTTTAGGATGTATTTGGGGCTGACATGGGAATGAGAGGGGAGAATGCTGAGGCTGGTTCAGTATTTGATGAAGAAAATTCCAGGTCAAGCTGGAATAGTGGAAGGTGTCCTTGCCCATGGCAGGGGGTTGGAGCTGGATGATCTCTAAGGTCTCTTCCAACCCAAACCATTCTGGGATTCTCTGCTGGAAGCTGGGAATGTTGAGTCCTCACAATCCACAAGAAGCTCCTGCACAAAGAGCACAAACCAGGACTGTGGGGTTTAATTCCTAAAGTTCTTGAGAGGGATCAAATTGCCTGAAGGGTCATTCCCTGATGTTCTTCCATCCTGCCAGATGCCGCCACCTGGAAAACAAGGATCATGAAATGATGATTCCCTCCATGAAGCTCTTTCCTATCTCCAGCACCGAGAGCTGGAAAATACTGTCAGAAAAACACCTTTCCTTCATTCCTTCTTTCCTTCCTTCCTTCCTTCCTTCCTTCTTTCCTTCCTTCCTTCCTTCCTTCCTTCCTTCCTCCCTTCCTTCCTCCCTTCCTTCTTTTCTCCCTTCCATCCTTCCATCATTCTTTCCTTTCTACACATGGGTGATCAAAAAGTGAAGAGCTGTGCCACACATATCCCCTAATTTTACGTATTTCAATGCCTATATCTAAATTTAGTCATTTTAGGCTGCCAGCAGGAGAATAGAAACATTCCACAGGGATTTCCCAGCACTCCCAATGGAAAATCCAAGGCTGGAAGAGTCATAACTTGTTGTGCACTCCCAAAAACTGAGGGAGACCTAGAAGTGTTGATTACAGAGCCAAACCTTGAAGATTGACCAGGAATCCCCATCACTAAAGGGTGGGGGTGGGCTATCTGGGCTGCTGGATCCCAGGAAAATATCCCAGGATTTCGGCTCCCTCTGGCCTTCAATTCCCTCCCCACAGCAGGCATTTGGATCGGGAAGAAACCCTGGTGCAAACATCAAAGGATACACATCCCACAAGGAGCTCTTCTGGAATTTCTTGCAATTTTTGGATACTCAGGAGTTGCCATGTCGACATTTTTATTTATCAACCATTCCTTAAAAAACAGCGATTAGGAATATCCATGTTTCTCCCTCCTGCAACAGAAAATTCCTTTCTTTTAATGGACAATTCTTGGAAAGCTGATCCCCACACCAAATAAAACTCTAGGAATTGTTTCTCCTCCACGGCTCAGCTTTCCATGACACACAGTTTTATTCTTGGCCTGCTGGTCAGAAGGTGAAGGCAGGGAATGAACACGGAGAGATCCAAATCCCAAATATTTTCCCTGCAGATGCTTAGTCAAGGCTTAAAAATAAACCACCCCGTGAGCAAACATGAATATTTGATTTGGTCTGCAGGCAAACACACTCCAGGTTTCCACTCCTTGCCTTTTTTTTTGTAGGGAATTTTTGAAGTGATCCCTTGGCCCTCGGCCAATCCCCACTTTTTATGATGTCCGAGAATCCATTTGCTCCAAGTTCTCCATTTCCCTCGTTAAACAGCGCTAAAAAGGGAACTCCAAGCCACAAGACCACACACGTTGGCATCAGACATCCAACATCCAGAGCTGGCACCATCCCATAAATTAATGTTTGCTCCCATCTAGTGGGTGGAAGAAGAAATTGTCTTTAGGTGGAATATTATGCAAATTTAGTTTGCATAGAGCTGGGGGAATTTCTGGAAGTTTTATTCCTTCTTGGAGCTGTAGGATTTTAGGCCTGATCGAAGATTTTCACACATTTTTGTCACATTTAGTGCTGTGTTTTCATGTAGGCCTCAGGTTAGAGCATCTTGTAGGCCTCAAGTTACAACATCATCCAGGGGAAGCTTAGATTGGATATCAGGATAAATTTCCTCACGGAAAAGGTCATCAAGCCTTGGAAGAGGTTGCATGGGGAAGGATTGGAGTCACCATCCCTGGAACTGTTCAAAAAAAGTGTGGATGTGGCTCTTGAGGACAGAGTTTAGTGGGGAACATGGAGGTGCTGGCTGAGGGTTGGACTTGATGACCTTGGAGATCTTGTCCAACTTTAACAATTCCTTGATTCCATGTTTATTTCTATATTTAGGATCATCAAGTCCAACCCTCAACCAGCACCACCACCGTGTCCTCAAGTGCCACATCCACACGTTTTTTTCCACATTTCCAAGGATGGTGACACCGCCACTTCCCCGGGGAAGCCCATTCCAACATTTGACAGCCCTTTCCCGGAGGAATTTTTCCTAATATCCAATCTTAACTCCCCCTGGTGAATAATTAATGAGTAATAATAAGTAATGATGGGGAGAACAGTGAGAACCATTAATATTCCAAGTCATTAAATAATATTTGTTTTAAATAGGGTTTCTGGAGGATCCTGGGAAAAGCATCATCGCTCACATGGCACAGGAGGAAGCACTGAACTCCAGAAAATCCAAGACGTGCTCAGACTTTGGAAAAAGGAAAAAAAAGATTCAGGAATATGGAGAAAGTGCAGCTGGGAACCAACGAGGAGGTTGGAAGGAGCACCTGGATTGTGCTTTTCTGCATTCCCACGTAATACATGGACATGAGAACCAAACCATCCAATTCAGGCACCTGACTCCATCTCCTACAACATTCGGTGAATCTCATCAGCATGAAGAGAGATTTTGACCTTTTTTGGCTACAAATTAAAAACTTTCCTCCTTTTTTACCTCCAGAAGGCAGAGAAAATGTTCTGCAATGTGTGGTTATAACACGGCACAGGCCTCTGGAATGGTTTTAGGCTGAAGGAGGGCAGGGATAGATGGGATATCGGGAAGGAATTCCTGGCTGGGAATGTGGGGAGGCCCTGGCACAAGGTGCCCAGAGAAGCTGTGGCTGCCTCATCCCTGGCAGTGTCCCAGGCCAGGCTGGACGGACTTGGAGCAACTTAGGACAGTGGAAGGTGGGAATGAGATGATTTTATAAGGTCCTTTCCATCCCAAACCATTCCAGGTTTCTATGAAACCGAGGGAAGATGTTTGGGTTTCCATCTCTGCCTTTCAATGAAGCATCAAAATTCCCAAGCTCTGGAAGCAGACACAACTTTGGTGCTCACAATCTCACTCTGGACCATGTCTGGGAATTTTTTCCCCCTTTTCCAGAGGGATTTCAGCTTCCCCTGCCGCAGGAGCCCCATTTTACCTGCTGAAATAATTATAATAATTAACGTAATTATGAAATAATTCACCTACAGTTTCCCTGCAGAGCCTGAACTTTCCTGTCCCTCCCTTTAAACACGGCTTTGTTCGCTGAGGACTGAAATCCTTTATTCCAACAAAACCCCTTGCGCTCGTTAAAGGGTGAGCAGGTGAAACCTGAAGACCTGAGAGAGACAGAGGGATCCAATTCCACCTTTGGGACTGGAATTTAAGACCACCTACAGGTGTAAACAGTTCCAGCTTCCTCACATCCCAGGAATTTATTGTCTCACTTGGAATTTCTTGATATGTGAATATTTTCTTGGGTTTTTCCTGCAAAACCTCCATAAGATTTCTGCTCTCGGGTGAGGTTTTACAGAGTTCCTTTTGAAATCATTCCTATCTCTCAATTTCTGGTAATTTAGGAAAATAACTGGAGGTGTCTTGATTTATTTTAGGCACTGTGGGGTATCCTGGTTTCCAGATGCTGCACCAGAAAGGAGGGTAGGTTGTGGGAATAACTCTCCAGACTTATCCCTCACAGGATTCCTGGCTCCTGGTGGGATTTCTGATGGAATTATTGGTGACCAAGTCTTGGAGCTTTGCTGGTTTAATGCGTGATGTGTGTTTGGGAAGGAGGGAGACGGAGAGAAATTTGGAAATTGGAAATTTAGGGATTCTGGGCATAGGGGATCTGTCTCCAGGAGTATCAGTGCCTGCAAAAAAGCTGGAAAGGGACTGAGGACAAGGCATGGAGGGACAGGACACAGGGAATGGCTCCTCACTGCCAGAGGCCAGGGATGGATGGGATATTGGGAAGGAATTCCTGGCTGGGAGGGTGCGGAGGGACTGGAATGGAATTCCCAGAGCAGCTGTGGCTGCCCCTGGATCCCTGGAAGTGTCCAAGGCCAGGCTGGACAGGGCTTGGAGCACCCTGGGACAGTGGAAGTTGCCTCTGCCCAAGGCAGGGGGTGGAATTAATGAGCTTTCAGGTCCCTTCCAAGCCAAACCATTCTGGGATTCTGTGATTCCATGATTTGGGCATCCCTCCCCTGATTAAGTATCTCGAATCCTACTGATATGTAATTTCCTTCCCTATTTTCCTTTTTCCTACTCTTTTTATGTTTTAGTATCATTCCATGCCGCTTCCTTTTTTTGAAATCCATCAGTAGAACTGAAACAAAACAATTCCACGACTCGAGAAATTGTAGGGCAGGTCTTATATCCTAGAATCCCAGAATCCCAGAATCCCAGAATCCCAGAATCCCAGAATGGTTTGGGTTTGAAGGGACCTTAAAGCTCATCCAGTTCCACCCCCTGCCATGGGCAGGGACACCTTCCACCATCCCAGGTTGCTCCAATTCCCATCCAACCTGGCCTTGGACGCTTTATCAGGGCCCTCAATTTTGATCCGAGGCATCAATTATTGAAAAATTTATCCAACTCTGAATTCTTAGGAATGAACAGACCGGATAAGTTGACCTGAACTCAAGTTTCTTTCCACCAGCAATTTTGCCTCTGATCCACGAGGAAATGTGTAATGGGAAAGGGAAGGAATGGAAAGAAATTAAAGCGAGGATGGAATACAACAGGAAGGAACGTGGGAGTCTCTTTTAGGAGAACACTTGGATTTATCCAAGCCTGGTCTGCTCTTCCTGTTTTGGAGTGGGAAGATGGAACAGCAGAGCCACCAGGAAGCGCAGGAGATGTTTTGGAGCTCCTCCTCTTTCCAAAGATAACGGCTCAGACCTTCCATGGGCGAACACGAAGTGGAATAAAGTTGGCAGGATCTGATTCAGCTCCAGGGAGTGCCTCCTTCCATGTTTACCTTTTTTTCCTGGGATATAAGAGGCTGTTTCATGGCTTGTTTTCAACTGGGAGTCACCCACCCTCCCCAGCAGCCTCTTGCCAGCGGGTCCCAGGTGTTCTCCAGTGAAAGCAGGACCATGGAAGTGGCAGTGAGGGATGTGGAGACAGCTCCAAGAATTAAATTTACATCTCCCAGGCTGCCCCGGGGCAGCTGTTTCCTATTTGGGTGTTTTTCTAAGTTGACATTTGGGAGAAATTGGAATATTTTGTCATTTCCCTCCGTGCAGATGTTCAGGAGGGAGAGGTCCGGTCAGCTGGGAACTCAGGATCAGCTGGAAAGGGGGAATTTTCTCCTTATTAAAGGGTCAGATTAAGGAAACAGGAACCTGTGTTTGACTCCTTGCTCTGAGGGCAGGCTCAAGTTTAATCTGTTATGGAAAAAAAGGGGAAAATCCCGATTTTCTTGCCTTTATATCCAGTGAATGGTTTGCAGGGAGACTTAAGGAAGAGCAACTGGAGCTCTGAGTATTCCCTCTTCCCTATGGAATTTTAGGATCGGGTTTGCAGAGAGATTTATGGAACAACAGCTGGGGCTCTGAGTATTCCCTATTCCCTACGGAATTTTAGGACCAAGTTTGCAGACACTTAAGGAAGAGCAACTGGGGCTCTCAGTATTCCCCGTTCCCTACAAAATTTTAGTTCTCAGGGGAAATATCCCAGGTTGGGTTAATTTGATTTCTTCTGGAAATTCTGAGTACGGTGTTGATGATCCATAAAAATATGTAAGACACCAAAGGGGAAAAAAACCCAAACAAAATCAAACCCAAACCCAAACCACTCCCTCAAAAATCCCAAAAAACCAACATCACCTTGCCAGTGATTCTTAAGATGACCTTGGCCAACTCATCTGATCTGTAATCCAGGAAAATCCACTGGGAATGAGTCCTTTCACCATCTTGTCCCAGGAAAAAACATAATTTTTTGGGAGACCTGTGGCTGCCAGGAAAATCCTTTCCTGTCCAGGTCAATGGCCAGTCATGGGTTTAGAATTGGGAAAAAACCCAGATGATTTAAGAATGGACCAGCTTGGATTCAGGAATGCTGAGTTCCAGGGAGACAACATCTCCTGATGTAATAAAGGGTTTGGAGAGCTCCTCTTCCCAAAAAAATACCTCATGGAGCTTTGTTTTATTGAGCCTGGCCAAGGAAAAGCAGCAGGGAAAAATGTTGTGGCTGAACTCCAAGGAACAAGGGGAGTGATCAAAGTCCTGCACCAGTTCTGGAAAAATCTAATGGAAAAACCTAATGGAAAAAAAGGAGTTGGATGGGAGGAGGAGGTTGTGATAAGAGGAACAGGATGGAAAATCCATGTATTTTGGTAATTAGACAAGAGCATTCCAGGTTTGGGAGTGGGATAATGTGGAAGATGCCTTGAGGGGAGCTTGGTGGTCAGGGAGTTCCCTTAAAATTCCCACCTTATTCCTATCTAATCCATGGGGAAAGGTTTATTTGGGGTTTGATAATCCCAGAGCTGTGACATCACTGGGATTACACCAAGGGAATGTTACCCCAAGGGAACGTGTAGGGTGTGGGGAGGGATAGGGAGACAAACAAAATCCTACAAATCAGACACCCTTTTAACTCCTTCTGGTGCCAGAAAAACCAGGAGAACAACTTTGGGACAACATGGGAATGAAAATAGGGAATCAATCCCCATAAAAATCAAAAGCAGAGGATAAGGCATTACATGAGAATCATTTTTCCTCAATGGATCCGGACTCCAAACTGGGAACGGGCTCTGAGTTGTCCCAGGGGATATTTGGACCCAAAGCCTCAAATCCCAGCAGTGACTTTGGATAATGGAATATTGAGCACTCCATATCCCAATCCCTCCTCCCCTCCCATGCATCTCCCCTGCTCTCTGCCGTGTTTAGTCTAGACAAGATAATCCCATTACCTTCCCTAATTCCTGAGCCTTGCTAAAATCAACCTGGATAAGATTCCGCGCCAGATAAGGCGGAAAATCCACCCGAGCCCGTTTGACCTCATTAAATGATGCCTTAATTCCTATCTCTGCTAATTAGAGGGATGTGTTACGTGGAATCCCAGGAAGGCAAATTCCATGGGTTTCTTCCCCGTCTCCTGATTTCTCATCTGGCTGCAGCCAAGGATTTTCAGGAATGAGGTGGTTGAGGGTAAAAGTCACACTTTAAAGGGATCAATTCTCTTCTCCATGGCCTTTTTTTCCCTTCCTTGCCCACAGCTGGAAACTCCTCCAGATGCTCAGCTTGTCAAAGAGGATTTTCCTCCTTTATTTTACCTGCTGGGAACACGCTCTGGGAAAAAAAAATGGGATTTTGCAAGGACATTTTTGCTCTGTGCTAAAAAAAAGAGGGTGTAAAAACCTGACACACAAATAGACAGAAAAATATGTGGAATTCCCTGTATCCCGAGCCAATTCCACCTTGGATTCAACATTGAGCTGCTCAAGCACTCCTTACACAAACTCCGAGGATAAATAGGATCAATCCCAGGATAAAGGGATGAGTTTCCACTGTCCTGGAAGGGATAAACAAACTCCTCTTTATCCAAAGCTGTGAATCAGCTTTAAAAGTGCAGAATCAACTCCTGCTCCGAGAGGAGAATCAGGATCCAGCTGTCCTGGCTGCCGCTCAAACTGGGAGCAAAGAAACCTGGAAAAACTCCAGGATCTGCCTGAGACTGTTTGCTCCCAGAGGGCTGTGAGGGATCAGAAGATCAGAGGGAGGAGAGAAGGGTTTAGAGACACTAAAACCACTTAAATTCAAGAGCTGTCAAAGCTCAACATCTTCAGCGCTGAGTAAAAAAAAATCAGATTTATTTCCCTGTGGCCGCTGAGTGGGGAGAATTTTGTGCTGCAAAAATAAAAGGGATTTTGAGGGAATTTTGAGGAAATTTAACAGTTATGGATCATGACAGGGCCAGCCAGGGGCTTAGGGAGAAGGAGTCTCATCTGGAGCATAAAAGAGGTTTCCAAAGGGAGTGGGTTTGAAAGGAATTCTGACTTAGAATCACAGAATTGTCACGGAAGGGTTTNCCCCAGCCTGTTCAGCAAAGCCTTCACTCCCTTTTAGACATTTGGAACAAACCAAACTCTTGCAGAAGAAAAATAATTAAAAATAGTTTATAAAATAATTTAAATTCAGAAGCGAAAACGAACCAAAAGAGCCCCAGAACCAAGAGCTGCGTGATGCAAACGTCGCCAGTTCGAGCCTCCAGGCCAAACTTCGCTCCTGTTTAATTACCAGAGCCAACGACAGCTAAAAAAGGAGCCCTGGAAAATCATTAATCACCGTGGGACACGCTGGGGGTGGCAGAGGTGGTGGCTGGATGGAGCAGGAGGCAGGTAAGTAAACACGGAGTTATCAGCACGCTATCACTTCCCGGATCGGGAACATCCGTGCTCCTACCTCCTCTAAAAATAGCAGGGGAAGGGATGCCAGGGTTGCTCGGCTACCCGGAGGTGGGAACAGGATGGAGATGGCATTAATGGACTTCTCCTTGCCTGGATGTCCTGGAGAAAATAGAAACTCATCATTAACGTCCTGCTGGGCCGCAGGTGCCTTTCCTTCCCCACAAAAAAACACAGGGACAATGTCATCCCGCCCCGGGATTTAGGGATATTGCAAACTGAGAGCTCGCAGCTCATCCATCCAGGATTGGTGTGAAAATCGGGATATTTCACCTGAATAAACACTCCCCACCATCTTTGCAGTGCCCTGGGCTCATCTTTATCTTCCTTTAGAAATCAGAATAACCCGCACACGATCTTAGACTTGTTCTGAGGAATAACTGTGGGGTGGGCAGATAATTTGGGGAGAAAGAAGGAGAGAATTGCAGAAAATAAGACCATTTTTGAGCCACTGCTAAAGATAAGAAAGGAATAAATTTAATCTTGATGTCTGGACAAGATCTTGCCTTGCTGTTGATGTAAACACTCCCCACCATCTTTGCAGTGCCCTGGGCTCATCTTTGTGTTCATTTAGAAATCAGAATAACCTGCACATGATCTTAGGTTTGTTCTGAGGAATAACTGTGGGGTGGGCAGATAATTTGGGGAGAAAGAAGGAGAGAACTGCAGAAAATAAGACCATTTTTGAGCCACTACTAATGATAAGAAAGGAATTAATTTAATCTTCATTTCTGGATGTTGCCTTGCCTTGCTCTTGATGTAAAATGCAGTGGATGCACAAGAAGCAGGAC
>VZTH01010709.1:97456-192834 GCA_013397815.1 Aleadryas rufinucha | reverse complement strand
GTCCTAGGCCAAAATGTGTAAACGAGCATCTTGAGTAAGGGGGGCAAGTTGGGGGGGGCGGTTACATTATTAGCTAAAGTTTAATTGGCGAATTTATGCTGATATGCAAATGGACCAAACTTACAACAGTGTGAAGAACTCGTGACTTGTCGTCCATCTTGGTAGCCTTTGGCCTGCCAGGGTGTACCCCTGAAGGCCTTTTGAATAAATATCTCCTTTATTCCTCTACCCCTGTCTAGTCTCTGTTTCAGGTTGTCCTTTTTAGGCATCAACCCCTGTAGCCCCTCCTCCTACTAAAACCAGGCAATGCAAAACAAATACAACTGCAAATCATATTTGTAATGCATATATTCGTGGTTTTACACAGTGAAACTGTTTTGTAGAATTGTATGTCTTATAGAATCACTGTTACCAAAGAAGGGGATTCTAATGCAGTGATGGGTAGAAGATGCAGCTTGACTAGATGATCATTGTGGGTTCCTTCCAACTGAATCATTTTCTATTCTACTCTACTCTACTCTACTCTACTCTACTCTACTCTACTCTACTCTACTCTACTCTATTCTACTCTACTCTGCTTTAGTCTCCCTAGCTTCCTACCTGGAGTAAAATTATTCTGGATGATGATTAACCTGAGTGACTATAAAAGTGAATACTAGGAGTGAGAGGTTTTGTTTATGTTTTGATAGTACCTATTGTTTTCAATATGGTGAAATTCATTCCAGTGGTTGCAGGACTGGGACCAGTTCATAAATGTGCAGTCTGATTCTCTAACACTAATCCTTTGCCTGTGCATTCACAGTCAGTAGCAGAAATAATCTGGGTGTAGTTTGTCCTGTTTGCCTCATCTTGTTACCAGTCATAAAGAGTTCTCTGCTTATTTGGTAGAAGTCAGTGCTGAATACTTCTGTTTAATGTACAGGTAAATATATTATTTACAGATGACTAGGTATATGTGTTAGAGTGGAAAGAGTTATACACATTCTGTCCCAGTTCAGCATGCTTTCTTGGTTGCAAGTGTGTATGCCTCATTACCTCTACTCATTTGCCTCTAATTTTTCTGTGTGCCGATGTAATGTGCAAAGCCCGTTGATAAGTAGCCCCTGCAGAGCCTATGGAGTGTGGCCATTTAGTCAGCCAGGGCACACATTAATCTCTAGTGCACATATGTTAGATTTCATAACTGTCTGCCAGGACTTCTGGGTTGCAATCACAGCAAAGGAGGAGAGAGTACAAAAAGATTTAGGTAAGTACACTCCTGTCCGTATCAGTTTAGTGAAACATTTTTGCTATGTTGTCCACTGATTTGGGAAATGGCTGATCCCAGTCAGACTGACTCAAACAGCCCAATAGCACTGTGCCCACACTGCTCCTTCTGAAAGTCTGCTGAGCCTCGTTAACTTCTCTGGCTTTATTAGATTGCTTAGTACTGGTAGTGAAGCTCTCACTACCATCAAGTGGCATTTTCTGAGTCTTCTTCTTGCAGACAGTCACTGCTCAGCAAGACTGTGCACCTCTACATGTTGCTATATAAAGGACCTGTTAACTGCCAGAAAATAAGGACAGGTTATGGCTGCTAAAATAAACAAGCAGCTGTGGTCAGCTCAGTAGGGAGACTTTGTAAACCGAAGGTTACCTGTGCTGTTTTTAAGTGATGGCAAAATATTGCATGGAAAAGGCAGATATATGAGTCTATTGTTTTAATGGTTAAATGATATCTGTTCTTAGCCTTGCTGAAATGACGACTAACTGTAATGATGTGGTTGCTTTTACTACATTTCTTCATGACCTGGTGAAGTTTAATAGCTAAAAAGCACAGCCCATTGTTTAGGCAGAATTTGCTATGTAAAGTGCAGAAAAGTACAGATATTTTCTATGAAATAGAAATTAGGATCCCCTTACAGTTTAAACTGTCCATTTCCAGCCCAGAGTCCTTCAAAGCACAGTTCAATGGTCTGGGGATTGGCAGAAGTAGATTATGTACGTGAAAAACACATGGTCACAGAATCATGGAATATCCTGAATTGGAAGGGACCAACAAGGATAATTGAGTGCAGCTCCTGGCCCTGCACAGGACAGCCCCAGTAATCCCACCTTGTGCCTGAGAGCATTGTCAGAGTGCTTCTGGAACTCTGTCAGGCTTGATGCTGTGACCACTTCCCTGGGTAGCCTGCTCCAGTGCCCAACCACCCTCTGGGTGAAGATGTTCGTCCGTGTTTCTTTTTTCAAGATGCTGAATTGTATTTTAAAAAATAGTCTAAGAACACGCATAGGACACTAATTTCAGGAGTTGTGGCATCAACGGAGTTAGATTAAGTTCCAAATACAGTGTATCCTACCTGCACGCATCTCTTTTGCTGTTCCTGTTTGTTTGGCTGCCAGTAAGGCAGACACAAGACTGTATTTCCAAAAATGAAAAGTTTGACCTAAAAACAATTAAGTCATGAAAATGTTGTCCATGCCAAAAAAGTTTGAAACCTTTGTCCTGGAAAAATGATGAATACAAGTCAGTTTGCAGAGGGAGAACTGAGCTTTGCCTGCTTTATTTGTTTAATCACCTAGTAAGTGACTAAATGAAGGTCTTCACATTGTTTTAAGTTGTGTATATATCACTGGGACAGCATCTGCCATCTCCAGACTGACACTTGCATTGTCTGTACAGGATGAACATTAGCATCACTTCAGATTTAAGTGTTGTGAATCGGGGGGATGGTAAGTTCTGAACTGCTGTGTGAAAAGAGAAAAAACTCTATGAACTGAATATGCCAGTTATGTCTTTTCAGGCTCTGAGGAGTTAGGAAGTGGAAGGTATGGGCATCAGTACATCACAGACACAGTGACTGGTGATGGTGATGGATTTGATATTGATGATTCAGACTACGACATTTATATAGAAGAGGTAAATGACAAGATTTCTCTTTGGCACTTCTGTTTTCTTTATAGTCTGGATATTTTAAAGTGTCTGGTCCTGTCAGGAAGTTTAATATTTGATATTGTGTGCTCAGATACAGTAATGTGGTCACTTCTTTTTCTTCATTGAGGGTGAGTTTGTTGCCTCAGATCTGTGTCTTGAGAGGTATTAATTTCATTTCCCCATGCATTTTAGTTTTACTGAATTGGTGTTTCTTTACTTCCTTTCAGCTCAGACCGCTTCCTGCTATTAAAGGAGGCAATAGAAAATTTCTGGTCGAAACTAAGGTCACGCCAGGGTCTAGTTCCAGGCTCCTGTCACGGGTTCTCACCACCACTTCTGAACCCACTACTTCCACTCCTACTACCACACGACCTTCAACCACAGCAAGAGCGACCACTGCATGGGCAGCAAGGAGGGGCAGCATGTCCTCTGCTGTGCGCCTCTTCGACCTGTCCTGCGACGAGGCCGTGTGCTCTGCTGACAGCTTCTGCATCAACGACTACGACCGGGGCGGCTCACGCTGCCACTGCAACTTGGGCAAAGGAGGGGACACGTGTGAGGAAGGTAGGTTTCTGGGTGCCCACTGCTGCTGGCTGCTTTTTGTCTGGGTCAAGGACCGAACCAACCAAAGTGCGCTTTGGGAATAGCCAGCTGGGTTTAGCGGCTCTCTAAGGATAGGAGCAACTTCCAGCGGCAAATCACAGTTCAGGCATCATTGCCTTTGCTTTCTTTTGCCTCAGTGAGGTGGGAAAAAGTTATTCTTTAGTAAAGCTGAATGCAGAACCTGTGTAAAGATGCACAGGGGAGGTTAATCCTCCTTCTCCCACCTAAGAGTCAGGAGATGATGGAGCAGGTATGTTGTTAATCACCCAGGTGTGGCAGGATCCAGTCATGGCACCCACAGCTGGAAGCTGAAGACATTCAACCCCTCTTTGACACTTGCCTTTTGGCAGAAGCTGAAGCCCTGAGCCACCCCCATTTCAGTGTGGTCCATCATATGATGCTGGTCTCACAGCAGGGGTGTGAGAGAGCTCCTACTGTGAAAATGCCTTCAGAGGAGGCTTTCCCCATGGTCTGCAGGTCTGAAGTGCAGCACTTATGTCAGGCAGGTTGCAGCAAGGGAGGAACAAAATGTTATCCCCAGTTCAGAAAGCATGACCTGAAGGCTGGGCCAATGTGAGGAGGTGTGTTTGTCTCAGTCAGGACTTTCCACCCATCCTGTTACTTCTTTCCAGGGCACCTGAGCCACGGCAAGAGGTTGCTGAGCTGAAGGAAGCTGTCCTGCTTCTTTTTCCCTTGCTGCCTTCCTGTTCTTTCCCTCTGGAGACCTAAACTCACCCTTTTGCAAGGTTAACACTGAAGAGATCACCTGGTGAACCAGTCCAGCTCCCTCACCAGGCCATAAGTAGGCCACGTTTTTCCCCCCGAAGTAATTTTTCTTCTGATTTGGTGACCAAGGCGTCTGAGGAACACCAGGGCTCGTGCAAAGAAAATGTCCCATTTGTTGTGGTGATCCAGCTCCATCACAACAAATGTGGTGGCTGTCCCTCCAGCTGAGAAAGAGCTGATCCGTCCATCCCTCTGCATGCTGATCTGATCTGCCAAGACCCTGCCATACAGCAGAGCATCAGAGACCCATGTTTCTGCTACAGGGTCGTGTTAGACCTTCATGTTGCACAGTGTCATGCATCAAGGATACAGACACTGAGGGTGCTTTATCTTCTTCAAACTGGAGTGCTGGAATAAAGAGAACTCCTTCTGAAAACAATCTGTTGTGATTCAGCCACATGGAACAGCTGCAGATGTGATTTTAGGCCTTGATCAAGTGTGAAGAGTTGAGGATTTATTTGAACTGACATGGCCATATACAACTTGTAAGGTGGTCTGTTAACATCAGTCCAAACCCTCCATTTTTCACAGGGGAGTGTGTTATTCCAGAGTAAGCATCATGTGCCAATACGCCTTTGTATGGAATTTATCTTCAGCAGCCAATATTGTTAAATAGCATATTAATCTGAATGGAAACAGACTTTTCTTCACAGTCAGCAGCTGCGTGGCACTCTGTTCCCAAGTCAGTCAGTTCTGCCTGTGATCAGGACATGAGTTAATTGTTCTCTGCTGAAATTGCATTCAGGTTTATAGCACCAGTCCCCTTCACCTCAGCTTAAAATGTATGCATTGCAAGCAAAACCACTTAGAGAACTCTATCCAGATTCAAAAACTGAGTGAGAAAAACACACTCAATATTCAAACAGCAAAGAGGAATAGGACTCCTCATCCTTCCTTCCTCCTTAGACTTAAATCCACTGCAAATATAAGAATTCAGGCCTGAAACTGTGTCTGTCCTCAGTGCTTCTTAGGAAAATTAGCTGCAAAGGTAATTTTACAGCTGACAGTGGCCAGCAGTAGGACATCTCTGATTTTCATTTTCTCTCAGGGTCAGGGTCTAACATAAGATAGCAAAAGGGTGAGGGTTGATAATGCCATTTGACAAGAGCAATAAAAGAAGCCACTGTTGCAGCCAGGGTTGGAAAGATGCCTGCAGGGACTCTCTTCTCCCCATCACTCCCTTTAGCTTCTGCCCTGAGCTGACTTGAGAGAAGTGCTGGAAGCTGCTGGACTGTTATGAGACATCCAGTGATTCTCCAGATGCTGGATGCAGCAGCTATGGAGCAGCAGTGACTAATGCTGCCCAGAGTCTGGCCATATTTCCCACATATGTTTTTGTAATCCTGCAGAACAGAAAATTACTTTGTCCTCTCTTTGTTAAATGAATTCTTAAAAGAAGATAAATATAAAGTTGATGTCTGCTGTCTTCTATAACAAGGATGAAAACCTGGAGAAATTTCCTCTGAACTCTGATTAAACTATTGAGCATTACTTGGCCCTCAGTATCCTATTTCTTTCCAAGTTCACCACGTCCCTGAGAATAAAGGAATTAGCTGTAAAAAATGGTGGGAGGACAAGGCAATAGGTTAACTGATTGTTGACTACTGCTGACTAATGGTTGTCTCTGGAGGATCTCTGTCTTTCATTGCCATCTGATGTTATCTAGTACTAAATGTGTATATTGATTTTTTAATAGAAGAAAACTGCTAAATAACATGCTTCCCTCTTTGCTTTTCAGACATTAGTATCCAGTATCCTCAGTTCTCTGGCTACTCATATATCACCTTTGAACCGCTGAAAAAATCCTATCAGACATTTCAAATTACACTTGAATTCAGGGTAAGTTTAAGCAATTCTCACATAGGCATTTTAAATTTTATTTACTTATTCTGATCCAGAGGACAATAGAACAATAACTTAGCTTCAGTACAGCTTGTAGTGTAATTGTGGTGAACCTGTGCATAACCTTCATCTGCAATGATCTGGCTTAAACCTCAGTGAATGTAAATGGAGTCTGTAAGCAGCTGAAGTGTTTTTGTCCATTATTGGTAGGCACTGCTTGAGAGAATCCCTGGGACTAATAATAGTGATATTGTGGACTAGCAGCAATGTACGCTGGCAAAGTTATAGTCATGTGGATGAGCTACAGGCTGAAGAACACCCAGAATTTTTGTGAATTAGAGTTTGGAAACAGTATGCGGTAGTTTTGTGGACAAGAAACTATGATCTTGTCATACTGAGCAAAACACTGCCCTACATGTAGAGTTCCTTTCCCACCCTTCAGGATTTAAGTGGACATTATTTTCCACCTCTGAAGTTTGGGACATGGGCTACTAATACATTCAGGGTACATACTACTTAAAATGCAGGTCTAAAGTGGGGGTACATCCCACGCTGGCTTGTGTTAGTGCTGTCTGTTCATTATGAGCAGAACATGTAGGGCTGCCTCTAGGGAGGGTGGCCAAACTCCTGGATGCACCCCAATTCCCATATACAGCAGACTCACCAGCCTCACAGTCTGGGAAGGAGGCTGTCACTAAAGCAGCAGCAGTGTGTTGCCTCAGTGGTGATCTTACACTCCTCTGGCAATTTCATTTTAAAATGCAGGATGGCAGCAAAAAGCCACTGTGTCAGCTGCTACACACATATGGAGAAATGCTGCCAGCACAGATTGTTTGGCTTGAGGAGTGTCAGTCTCATGGAACAAGTGAAGTAGGGTGTGTGTATTCATGTGCAGTGAGTCTGATGTGTCTACACTACTGGGCTTGCTAGGACAGTCTTGCTAGACTTTTTACTGAGGAGTCTCACATGGGACATGTCTGACAGTCCTTAATACTACTTTTTTTCAGATCTGAGAGTATCATACTTTAAGAAGTGGTCTTAAGTTGTTTAACCATTAAGGCAGTGATTTTCTAGGTTCTTCAAATGCAGGATTCAAAACTGATCAAACAATTTCTGATTCTGCAAGTTAAAAACTCAATCTGAAAAATTATGAAAAGTCCCCCACTGCTGCTTGCTTTTATCTGTAATTGTGAGGCTTTGGTTTTTCACGTTGACACAATGATTGCAGGCGGAATCTGAAGATGGTTTGCTGCTGTACTGTGGAGAAAATGAACATGGT
Organism: Aleadryas rufinucha; assembly: GCA_013397815.1. Lineage (NCBI taxonomy): Eukaryota > Metazoa > Chordata > Aves > Passeriformes > Aleadryas > Aleadryas rufinucha. The sequence goes on along the minus strand of VZTH01010709.1, from coordinate 185,410 downwards.
CGTGGTGATTTTATGTCACTGGCAATTATCCGACGTAGCCTCCAGTTCAGGTAAAACCTCCATCCTAAATCTGATGTAAAGAGAAGGGGCTATTGCTGCCTCCTGGAACTGCTATATGTGAGGAATATCTCCAGTGTCTTTGACTTCTGCCCCATGCAGTGCACAAAATGGATAGTATGACTTCATTTAAGAGTTCTTTAATACTTTTTTCTCTCATCCTTCTTTAGTGTGTGAACATGTGCCCTATTGAGCTCTTTTATTCAGACCTCAGTGTAGAGGCAAAATGATCAGTTTTCTTTAAGGTGTTTGTCTGGGACTCACAGCTATGTTACCAGAAATGCCAGTGAGCCACTGTATTTGCCAAGCTGATGGTGTATTGATGGTATATTGAGTCAGTGTTTTTGCTTCACAGCAAAAGACTTGGAGATAATGTAGAAAAGTAAAGGATGTAATGCCATCAAGGGGCCAGGAACTTCACCTTATATACCTTGTTTAGACGAGAGTTGTAGTTTTTTTTAATGAAGATGGAGAGTGTTTCTTGCAGGCTGATAGATATGAAGCAAGTGAAAGAGCATTTGCAGGATCTCCTTACTTGGGAGGGTGAGTCCTCTGAACATGAGGAATAACAAAGTGGGTGATGTGCTTTAGTTGTGTTTCTGTTCACATGCACTGCATGGCAGTCAGGGAAAATGGCACATTTTGTGCACATTCAGCTCTCTGGAGGTCTTCCTGTCAATCAGTGCTGAGTTTCATATAGACTACAGCGGAGTTATTAATGTAGCACTTTCACCAGGGAGTTAGAAAAATTCCCAGGAGAAATTACTGTGATAGCAGGAACTCAGATTGTAATACCCTTCATCTTGAAACAGTTTCAGCTGTTGGCAAGCTTGGCAATGTGCTTGATATGGACAGAGAATGCAAAATCTTCTCCATGTTAGAAAGACAGATAAGGAAGTTTGAAACATGGAACAGGTCATATGTAGACCTGCTATCTAATTTTTCTGCGCTAATATGCAGTGTGGAACAGAGAGGTTCCCAAGTGCAAAAAGAGTATTTGGAGTCTAAAACCAACTTTTAGTTATCTGGTTACTGTAAGATTGTCACCTTGCCCTCTCTGTCTCATGTGCCCAGGTTCAACTGTGGCACTGGAGTTGGAGTCATAACAAGTGAAAACAAAATCAAGCTGGGGAACTGGCACAGTGTCACGTTGTTCAGAGATGGAGTGAATGGCTGGCTCAGGTTGGACAACAATGCTCCAGTGACAGGAAAATCTCAGGTTGGTAATCCTGCCCCTGCGGCTCAATCTTGGGGTCTCTCCAGGTTATGATGACCTTTTTTTTCTTGCCACCAGAAGTCTGATCAGATTTAAAAGGTGCAGTTTTATTTGTTGGTGTTAGGGCATTTAGTGAACTAGGATCAGTGTACAGATTACTCTTCCAAATACGTAGTCTAGAAATCACAGACATAAATATCTCAGGGCTGAATCCCATCACAATTTCCCTGTTGTCCTCCATGTTTGCTCAGCCACCCTTCCACTACCCTATGCCAGTCTCAAATACAGACTATTAGACATTTACTGGATTGTACAGCTGCTGCTGTCCCTGATTGCTTTCTTTTTCAAGCCTCAGAGGGCTGCTCTGCTTCCTCAGACACAAAAATTAGATGCATATGTGTATATTAGTATATATTTATGTATAATATACATATATCCACTCAAGGTTTGTATACAGAGGTGCAATTACATGCATATTCTGGACATAGATTTAAGCTTAGTAATAGAGATAGACATTCTGCCCTGACTTTTGTTAACACCAGCAAGCTCATACAAGGCTGACAGGATAAAATATAATGGAGAAAGATGCCTTGACTTGCTCATCTGTTGCCGGGCCAGAAAACAAAATTAAGGCACTGGAAGAAAAGGCAGTTTCAAATTGTTTCAGATGTCTTTCCTTTGATGGCCACTATTAGCATGCCATCCCTAGCCCTGAAAGAAAGCAGCTTCAGACGTCTTATTACTTTCCCTTTTCATGTGCAGGCACCGAAGGGAAAAATTGCAGTGCATTGAGTTCTCATCAGCTGGAAATGACAGAGGAAAGAATTTCAGTGTGTCATGTGTTGCTGTTACCAATGCTATGAGGCCATGCAAAGGGCAGATGTGAGTCAGGAGAGATGTGCACAGTTTGTGCAGTGCACTGTGCTAGTGAACACCTACAGACTCAATAACCTCAGCTTATTTAGCATGGCAAAATACAGGCTATGGGGATAGAATTTATTGTTATAAACACTGTGGGGGACAGGGCAGGGGTGAAAAATCCAGAAAGCTCTTAGGCTAGAAGTCAGGGCTGTCAGAAGCACAGGTTGGTAAAAACTGGCCCTGAATAACTGAGAATTTTGAGTATTTTCTTCTAAAGGTCTGTGAAGTTTTGAAAGAACCGTTGAGTAGGAGGAAAAAGTCATATTTTGAGCAATTTGTGGAAGGAATTTTGACTCAGTTGGCCACAGTAGCATGGAGTTTGATTCCGTGGTCCAAAAAGGTTCTGTTGGTTTTTGGTGTTTTTGTTCTTTCCTGTGCACTCTAGCAATGCTAATAAACTTGTATGTGTAGGTTTCTATAGACTTGTTAAAGCCAAAAAAAGAGATGGGCAGTAAATTTAGCAATGGCAAAGTGAGCAGAACCCTACAGAAGATGTGATTTTACTGGCTTTTGCTTTTTCTTTGTTTTTACTTTTTCTTTTTTTTTGTCATTTCACTGTTACTCAATGCCAAACACTCACTAGGTTCTGCCCAAAAGACAATATCTCATTGGTCTCTGTCCCTCAGGGCTTAGGATTTAGAAGAGAAACAATTTTTGGCAAAAGAAAAGAAGAAATTGTAGCAAAAGACAGACGACACTTTCTCCTCAAAACAGTGATTTTTAGTCTTTTTTATTGTGCTTTTAGTAGTTCATGTTATCGTCATGGGATGCAGGTGAAAAAGGCTGATTTCAAATGGTGGACTGATTTGGGGAATTTAATGGGAAGGAATCACTAATGAACAACCCACATATTCCCTGACACAATTCTTCATGGAGGAAAGAAATTGATTGTAAACCACTGTGGCTTAATGAGTTGTCCTGTGTTATATCTGTTACACAGCAAGCTGTTCTCTGCTCTCCCTTCAGGGCCAGTACAGCAAAATCACGTTCCAGACTCCCTTCTACGTTGGCGGTGCTCCCAGCGTGTACTGGCTGGTCAGGGCCACCAGCACCAACCGCGGGTTCCAGGGCTGTGTCCAGTCGCTGAGCATCAATGGAAAGATAATTGATATGAGACCCTGGCCATTAGGGAAAGCTCTCAGTGGTGCTGACGTGGGTAAGTGTAATGGTGAGGGGTCTTTAATCCGTGACTAACCCGGGGTTACCTTTTATCCTGTTGGAACACATTGAGCGATGGTCCAGGTTTGAGAGCTGGAAGGTGCGATCTCTGTTTTTGGCCTGGTTCTCCTCTGTTCCTTTGCACATTGCTCTTGCTGGGTCTGTAGCAGGAAAATTCACCACACTGCACAAGTAAGCCCTTTGTGGACATGCTTACTGTGCACGGTAAATAGTAAACCCATTTTCATGAGCAAACAGTAAGATCTGTGTTGCAGATATCATTACAACTGTGCTGGTATTTCTGCCAGCATCTTTCAGGACACCTCTTCATGCCCCTGACTGACACAGTCATGTCATCAGAAATCAATAGTATGTATACTGAGCTTGCTTTTGAAACAATATAGACCCAACTTAATGCGTTTTGCCTAAAGACATCATTGCACTTGTCGAAAGTAATACATGGATCTCTCAGCCCCACAGCAGTCCTGTGGCGGTTACAGAGGGCTTTCTGTGTTACACCCAATCACTGCTGAAGCATATAGGCTTTCCTGTATGCCTTCCCTTGTTTTGCTATCCAGAGTCATGGTATGATTTAAAAATAGCTTGGAATAAATACATCCATCAGCTTTATGAATTGTTATTATAACATCATTCTCCCTTCACAGAGTAAAAGATGGAGAAGTAGGGAAGGTAATTGACTGCTCCTGTCTCATTTATCCATCTATTTCATCCATGTAATGGGCACTTGAAAAAAGGCAGGGCAACAAAATCCTTGCTTTAATGATCTCCCAGTCTAAACGGTTTAAGAGTAAGAGTAAACCCAAGACAGAAGGCAAGTGGTAACAGCGAGAAATAGATTCCGTATCACTGAAATCTCCATGCCATGCTTCAGCCACAAAGTCACATTTCTTCTCTTCTGTAGCTGTGCATTTGACATCCCAAGAAGGAAGTGATTTATGAGAAACTTCTTAACAATTGCTCTGTATTCTCTAGATACCATGCCCAAACTTCTGCGCAATATGGGGGTAGAACAGACTGGCCCAAGAAACAGTTGCTGAAAAGAGTAAGATTTTGGAAGCAGAGTGTAATTTCACGATAGAGTGAGAATCTGTGGAATTTAGACAGATGAAAGCCCTGCTGAACTTCTCTGAGCCCTAATCTCTATTGCCTTTTGGGATGCAGCTAGCTTCATTCCCATCCATGAATGCTCCACATACTACTGCATTAACAATCAGCATCAATGAAAATAAATGCTGTGCTCTGCCATGTGTGGCTCGAAACTAACTGATAAAGCCTTACTGTCCTTGTGTGACTGCACATATTTATATGAAACTGTACCAGAAGAGACTTGCAAACAATAGGTCATGTAAGTTTAACTTAAAATAAAAGAAATGCAAGTAAACTCTGCTAGGATTTAGGGATGACTTTTCCCTGTCAGTCTCTTGCAGCTTTTTTTCTGTTGTCACAGTGTATAAATCAGGGGTGCTGTGCTACATGGATCACAGAACTGAGGGTGGGGAGGAGAGGAGTCCATCGCTCCCTGTGCTCTCTCTTCTGGCTACAGCAGAGTTCCCACTGGACTGTGAGCTGAGGTACCAGAGGAGGCAGCACCCATGGTTTAGAGTGGACATGGCAGGACCCTGGACTCCTGCTGCATCTTCCCTCCTTCATCTGCCATTACAGCCAAGCATATGCAGCCATCGCACTTGGAGTTTGCCTCTTCAGCAAAGTCACGTGTGCTGGCCCAAAGGCTGTGAAAAGTCACTGGGACACTGGGAGAGCAGCCTGTCCTTAAATACCAAGATTGTTCCAGTTCAAGATGTTTCTCAAACCAGTGATCCTGTCCTATTGCTGTTATCTTCCTTGTTCTTTTCTGTTTCTCTGATCTGACTCTGATCTGTTTGAACATACTGCCAACGTTGATTAACACTGCAGCAGATGCAGCAAAGATGAGCGTTGTCTTGGTTTTCTGTTCGTGTTGTCACACTTGATGCACAGAGATCCTCTTTTACACACATCTCTTGGCTCTGTTTCCTTGCCTATAAAATACAGCTAGCGCTATTCTGTCAGTGTCATGATAACTGGTGAGTATATGAGGGATCTGAGGGACAAGATACCTGTCTTGCTTTGGTTCACTTGTGGCCATTACAGTGCAGACCAGAAGGGAAAAAGATAGCTCAATGACTGCTGCCAGCACACCTGATGCCTTGGCTGGGCATGGGGCAGATGTAACTGTCCCCTTCCACGGAGAAGGAGCATTTTTTCCCCGTCGGGGGCTTGTGTGTTTTGTCTGTGCTCCTCAGGTTAGCTCTGGAGTCCTGTGTCATCGCTGCTGTACTCAGACCTTCTCTCTGTACAATGAAAAGTGGGCCTAGTAGGAGATTTGTCGATGTGCTATATGAGAAAATCTGGTCTGGCAGGGAGTTGTTCCAGATGACCTGTGAGTTAGAAAAGGTTATTTTCCACTGTGGACAGCAGAGTGATTGGGATGGACCAGCACATCAGCCATTTACATCTGCGTACTTGTCTGCGGTTTTCTTTCTGGCGCTGGGATGAGAATTCAAACTGTAAAGGTGGTGCTGTACAAACACCGGTGTCTTACTGAAGATGTGTAGAGACCTGCTCTGGAAACTGTCCTTGCAATCAGAGTGCTGTGTTTAAACAAAACAAAAAGGGCATATCCCCTTCTTGCAATAGTTTTTTAAGACTTCTCTTAATCACTTCAAATTGCAAAACTGTTGTCAGAGCTGCCCCATGAAACCTTTGTCATCTCAGAGGTGATGCTTCAATGTGCCTCAAAATAAATGTGTAGTTCTTAGTTTGCCACAGAACACTAAGCCCCTCCAAATGGTGTGCTTACAGTTGTACACCACAGGAGTCTTGATCTTTCTTAATGTATACAATCAGTTCGTTGCTATTGACGAGGAAAGAGTTATTTGATCAGAAACTAAAATAAAGGAGAAAATAAATTCAACAAGAACTTCAATCAGATGTACATTTGATGGTTGCATAATCTGACTTTATAGATATCAGTTTTAAGAAGCAAATGAAAATTTATTTGTTCAATAATTTCAGCTAAAATCCAGCAAGACAAAATAATCTCGTTACTTAAGTTAATGTGCCAGCATAGTAGAGATGCTTCTTAAAAAGCCCATATGTTGATGATGTGGATCCCTTTTAGTGTGGACAAGAGGCTTGACAACCTCATTTTGGATAATAAGATTAGTTGATGACGATTAACACTTCCCATGCTCAGCATGGCATGAATTTACAGCATGAACAAAGAAGCACTTAAGATAATTGAAATTAAACAAGACACGGTGCTTGTAAACAATCTAGAGAAATTTGTGTTTTATGAGAAAATAGATAGGAAGAAGAGCAGACAATAAGTAACCCAGGGAATGATTGAAAGTTATATCTGTCATGATTTTCTTGTAAGGGCTTCTTTTTGCTATTTGTATGGTCTCTTGCTGGTCTGATATTAAAAAAAAATACTCATAATCAAGTTCCCTTGTCTAAATTGCACACCATTTGACAAATTGGGAAAGAATCTAGGCAGAAGAGCAAACTGTGTTGGTTAGCAGCAGTGATCAACAGCCAAATAAATCTTCTTTGACAGAGTTCTCTGATAACTCGATGTTCTGACTCCTGTGTTTAGGTGAGTGTAGCAGTGGCATCTGTGATGAGGCAGCTTGCATCAACAGTGGCACCTGCACTGTGAGCAAAGCAGATTCTTACATTTGCCTTTGCCCTCTTGGATTTAAAGGTCATCATTGCGAGGAAGGTGAGTGGATGCTGGGATGGCTTTATTTCTTTGTGTGTATTATTTAGTGTTTGATGTGTTTTCTGCTTAGAGACACCTGAGGAGGTCTCAGCCTGTTCCACTGACAGAAGAGAATAGTTGTTACTTCATCTTTTTAAAGACACATGCTGAAACCCTTCCCTTACTGCTTTGGAGCTACATCCAGCTCCTACATAATCTGTGATTCTCAAACCTCTTTGCTTATTTAAACTAACTGTACTTAAGCATCTCAAAATTCCTATTCAGAAGTTAAAATAATGTACCACTCCACAGCTGCACATTAATTCTAAAAAAACCCACTTTTCTCCTAAAACCAGTGTCAGTTGTATATTTTGAAATGTGAAGGACACAATGTCAATTTCCTGCTAAAATCAGAGATACAAGTAGTAAGATAAGTGCAGCATTATTTTCTATGCTGTAGAACTTCTCATGCCACCACCCATTGTGTGCATGCTTGCTACTTTGATAAACAGTATTATGAATCACTAAAGAAAAGGTACACAATGCTTTATAATACAAATACATCCCTGGAAAAGGAAGGGATTAAGCAGTATTGGGTAGGATTAAAAAATATTTTTAATTTAGATGAAAAAAATTCATGTTGTTTTGCTAAGATTGCTAAGGTTGTTATTCGCTTTAAATATTTAACAAAAGGAACAGACATAGGTTGGTAGGAGTCAATCCTTTATGTTTGAGTCTCAAGTGACCTGCTTGTGATTTCTGGATTTCCAGCACTCACCTTGGCCATACCTCAGTTCAACGAATCCTTAAGATCATTTGCTAGCACACCCTGGCCCTTGGAACCACAGAATTACCTTTCCTTCATGGAGTTTGAGCTGACATTTCGTCCAGATTTAGAGACTGGTGTCCTTTTGTACAGCTATGACACGGACAGCAAGGACTTCCTCTCCATTAACATGGTGGCTGGCTATGTGGAGTTCAGGTTCGACTGTGGCTCGGGAACGGCTGTTATCAGGTAAATGGTGTTGCTTATGTTTCCTTCCCCAAAGTGCCATGGTGCTGATCCAGGACAGGAGTGGACTGGAAGGAGTCACAGCCTATGACAAGGTGTGCGAGCCCCTTGGTCTCTAGTGCCCACTTCTAAGGAAGCACAGGAGTGCTAGAAATGTGGTCAAGGGGACAGGATTTTCTTCCTACATCAGTTTATGTTTCAAGGCTTTGTGTTTTATCTTATTGCAGATGTTACATTTGTGTCTGTATGGTACTGCAGTAATTCCCTTCTTGCCCCCATGACATTGCACCGTAGCTATTAGAGGATCTATAAATGTTTTATGCATATACTTTCTAGCCACAGGATTTCACAATATTGGCACTGCTGTGGGCATCCTCCTTTCTGGTTTCCAGTGCCAAGCAGTAGGTGCCAGGCTGGAGGTGGCACAAGAAGATACACCTCCAGGTCCCTCTACTTCCTCACAGTGCTGTTTTTTGGGGGACCTGAGGCTAGTATCCAATTTATATAGCGGAAGCTGTCTAAAAAATAAAAATGTGGTTTAAACTAGTCACCCAGATTCCCAGGCAGACCTTCTGAGAATGACTCATTGCATCCTAAAAGTAATGTCTAGGGGGATAGAAGCAACGAAATGCCTCAAAAATGCTGTTCCTTCTCCCTATGTAACTGAATGCCCAGTCACTGGGCAAGTGTTCTCGGGCTTTCTGAAAAGGCACCGGGCTGAACAGAGGCACTCAGTATCTTGGATATGGCACAGGAGGCTGCCGGTTTGACCAGGCTGACCTGATATTTAGAAATGATCTATATAAAGCTTATGCAAAATGTGTACATTGTCTGCAAGTCTTGCATACCATTGATTCCTGTGGATGGACATCAGGAATTTTGACTATACTGTGATTAGGGGAAAAGTACTGATTTTACACTGAATGAGGACTCAAGCAAACAAACCCATTCAGATGGCAGAATGAGAGATGAAATTTCAAGGGAGCAAATGCAAAATAATGCACAAGCCTAACAATGCACAGCTGTGGAAAAACAGTTAGTGTTGTCAGACAGAGTAAGATCCGGGAGTCGTCATGGATAGTTCTGTGGAGGCAACAGCAAACTGCTCAGAGACAAATACAGAAACCTAAGTACAATGCAGAGGATTATTAGGAATGGAATAAGGAAGAATGTCTCTGCTAAAGCCCACAATGCACCCTGTCTTGAAAACTTGCTGCTATTCTGGTCACTTCATTGGAAAAGAGATTAGCAAAATTTAAAAAGAAGAGTAGTTTTGACATCCAGGAGAGGGAATGAAACAGCTTCCATGAAATAGAGCAGGACCTTTCAGCCCGGAAAAGAGTTTGGTGGAAGTATGATAGAGGTTTTTAAATTATGAATGGCATGGAGATTAATGAGTAGTCTGTATTTTTTCAATATGCAAAGAAAATAAAGAACCAAAGAAAATAAGAATTTTTTCTTTGGGTTTGGTTTCTTTTTTTTCAGACAGCACATAAATAAGTTGTGGAAACTAATTGTCACAGCAAGTTACAGATGCCAAAACTATAAATAGGTTAAAAAAAATGGACAAATTTGAAGAAAGATCCATTGAGGGAGATCAAACACAATTGTACGGATGCAGCCTCTGACTCAGGAAATTGCTAAATGAGAAGTTGCCAGAAGCTGGGAGGATATATCAAGGGAAGAATCACTTCATACTTGCCCTATTCTATTCTCTTGCTGAAAAGTGGCAGAAATAGCTAATTTTGGAGACCTTTTCTCCAGCTCAGAATAGCCCTTCTTACAACAGCCTTCAATCTTTACTGATTGCAGCCTTCTAATTCCTGTTACTGGCAACCATAAGATATTAAAGTAGAATTTTTTTTCTTCTAAGAATATTTTAGCACTTCAAAACACGTTGTACTAATGTTTAACTGATAAATAGGGTTATAAAATGTGGCAAGAGCCGCAAGCATATGTCTAGGAGTGGAAACTGCCCCTTTCTGTTGGAAAGCAGAGGAGCAAGCTGGATGCCAGCTAATGCCTGAGCTACATGCACTGGAGGAAAAAGAGTGTGATGAGATAGCTGAGTAATGGGTGAGACTTGTGAGACCATCAGGCTTCATTGAAAGTTGTCAGGTTGTCCTGTTAGCTCTTTTTTCTAGATTAAATGTGCAACTCTGCACCCTCATCAGCTCTGTCAGTGATTAAATAAGATAAATAGATTCCCTGTTTTTTGTGCCTGCCTGGTCAATGTCCACTTAAAAGTCTGTCTTCATCATACTTCTTCATGCCTACCCTTTGTCTTTAACAGGGGTGTAGCTCTGGTCATCCTGATATCTCTGCCATAGGACCACCAGGCTGTTAGATATTATAATATAATCAGAACACAGCCATAATATCTTTATAATTAGGATGAGGCAAGCTTATCTCTCTATGTCAGCAGCAGCAGTAGGAGAGCTGATGCTGATGAAGGTTTGTTTCTCCTGATGTATTCTGGGATGGAAGCAGCACAGTGTGCTCTGGGGCCTCCACAGGGAGAAGGGGTTCTGAGTGGGTGGACAGAGGCAGAACCTGAGCACTGAAATGCTCAGAGGAGAAGTTGCTGGGATTTCCCTGGGATTCTCCATGGCTGAACATTCACAGGATTGTGATCTTCATGATCTGGTGTATTTTTTAAGCTTTGGTTTACATGGGACAAAGTAACGCCACAGCACATGAAGGGGCAGGAGTGTTCAAACGCTGGAAGAAAGTGTTTCCACACTCATGCTGGTTTCAAAAACCCCACGATTCCAAGAAATAGCTTGCAGCTCTGAAGTGATGACTCTGCTAGGCTTAATCATCTCTGATTGTAATTAAATCTAGCAAAGCAGGAGGGTTAGCATGATGATGGCCTAAGCAGCAGAGGAGATAATGTTTGTATTGCCACTTACTATGTAGCGAAACCTATCCGGTTCCTTTATATGTATACATTGACTTCTTAAAGGTGATTAGATTCCCTTAGCTATTGATTTACCCAAGATAGTTAAACCTTAAATGATGCTATATGAGAATGAGGTCAAGTGACTGGCATTGCTTTATGGTATTTTTTATGGAGGTTTTCTCAACCAAGTGTCATTCAGAAATCCAGAATCATCAAAATAGATAAAAATGAGCTTTAAGAAAATTTGAAGGATCGAAAAAAATACCACAGAAAGGTTTCAAAACTGATGTTGTTAAGAAAAAAAAAATTGCTATTGTCACATTTTCAAAATTATATAAGTTTTTTTAATCAGCATTTGAATTGCTATTGTCTCACTATTTCAAATTACAATTTTTCCCCTTTTTTTCATTTCAAAATGTGGGAGATTTTTATTTTTAAACTTAAGTATCCTGAAAATACAAAACATTACTTCATCCCCAGAAATTCTGTAATTTTTCACTGGAAGCTAGGAAGTCTTAGGAGTCCTAGATAACAGAGTTCTGATTTTTCCAGCTTGGCCGGTCAATCAAAAGCAAGTTTCCAGTCCTCCTGGAGGAAAGGCTACAACATCTCATTTAGACATAAAATGCTTTAACCAGTGTAGTAAAATGACATTTGAAAACAAGATACAAAGATCTATAGAACTTGTGAGGGGGAATGTGGTTTTGCCCTTCATACAGGCTGCTATTCATATTAGTGCTGCGCCAGTAAAGATTGTAAGAACGGTTTAAAAATGCTTCCTTTGAGACTGGTGAATACTTTGCACAACTGGGGATTTTTGTTCCTAGCCAAGATCTCATCACATCATTAGGATCATATTTTAATTGCTTCCCTTTTATGTACAGCATCCAGGCTGCATATGTGTGTGTGTGTGTAGATGTCAATGTAACAGAATGCATAAATAGAGCTGATAAGCCAACACAAAGTAGTTCTGTTTTAAAAGAGGATGAAGAATGTAGGACTAGACCAACCATTAAGTGGGAAGCTTTTAGTGAAATGAGGATGTACAGCTGAGACAAAAATTCATTTTTACTTGTTATAAATGACTGGGCAGAAAAACTACCTCAGAGGTAGCTAAAGTGTGTGCTGATGATAGTGTTTCATTTATAAATAAAAATAGAGTGCTTGTTATTTGCTCTAGAAATACGGTCTTTGCTGATGGGGCTTATAAGATTGTTACTTCCTTATAAGGGAAGAATCACAGTGACTGATATTTATTTTTTATTTAGAAAAACATCCCAGAGGACTTGACTTTTTAACATCACAGAGTGTCAGAAAGGCACAGTGTTACATGCCTGAAAATTTTCTTGCCCTTAAAACAGGAGTGAAGAACCTGTCAGTCTGGGTCAGTGGCACGAACTGCGAGTGTCCCGCACGGCAAAGAATGGTATCCTACAAGTAGACAAACAGAAGCCAGTGGAAGGGATGGCAGAGGTGAGCTTATGGCAGACTTGTCTTGAATGCAGCTGTTGGACTGTAAAGTGATTGCGTGGTAGACTGCACAGCCTGCTCTCAAAGCTCTTGGTAGCTTAAAACAGTACACACATTAGGGCAACATTTTCTTAAGCCCAGAGTTGGGAATTTGTGCATAAGGTCTTCCCTCTGAGGGCAAGAATGCCTGTAAAGGCAGGGATCCAAGTAAAATCTGACTGTACCTGCTCCTGACATGTAACTGGACTCACATTTTTGTGTCTGGTTCGTATGTCTTCCTGAGGTTCTTTTCTTGGTACTTGTGGCTAAGTCTGTGGAACAATATGCACTATGAGAGGTGTAATTTGAAGAAGTATGATGCTGAAAAGTATGTGCCCCGTGTTTTTTTACCTCTTTCTGAATAATGTCCTGGAAAGGTTTCTTTGTCATCTTCTTGCAAAAGTAATTTGCAGGCCAGAGTAAGGGCTGGAATAATCAGACAGTTGATGACTTGCTTTTTGTTCTTTGCTCACCAAGTGATCACAGTGAGTCAAATTTGTAATAAAGTGAAATTGTACTTTTACCAAGCAGGATATTCTCTCTAAGCACTCAAATGCAAGCACAGAGGTACATTTTCTATCTTGACAGAACCCGAGGCTAGACCTGCATAGAAATTGTCTTTTGCTCTTTCCTAGTGGAGTGTGCAGACACTAGACTCCAGATACCATAGCAGAAATATCCCACAGCAGAAAAACCCCATAGCAGGCTTTTTGTCAAACTGGGAAGCTTTTATCAAAGCTTTGACTTTTCTTCAAAATTTTTAATAAATTGAAATTCCGGTTGTCTGTCAGGAAACAAATTGAGTGAGAAACATTGACTAGAGCACTCAAGACATCTTTAGATAGGTGGATTAAGATGAACACTCCCATTTTTTTTCTCTTAAGTGCTGCAGTGCAGTGCTCCAGGAGGAGGGTGGCTGGGAGCTGCCAACCATGAAAGCACAGAAGCTTCTGCAGGGCTGGAATTACACAGTTATTCTGTCTTTAGCTGTTAAATGTCTTTCAGTTTACTCCAGGACCCTGAATATTTCCATCAGGTATCCTGAGCAACTGCTTCTGGTAATTGATGCAAACTCAATGTTTCTGTCATTTAGCCCCATAACTTACAGTAGGTTATCTCTTAGATGTTGGAAATATTGAATGAGTCTCTGATGCATGAACTTTGCTCTGATTTTAGCTTTAAGAACCTAATTCTGGTTATAGATTTACATCAGTGTACCTCAAGTCTTTGCAAATAAAGCTAGATGTGTAGTCAGAAAACACAATGAGGCAGTTTCCTTTCTTTCTTCCTTCAGTATTGCCATTTTGAAATACTTAAGATTTTTCAGCTTCTTCTGACTGGGATAACATCAAGTCAGTTGAGAGTGTCCTACAATGGCTTTCTTGATAGAGCTGTACAAAGAAGAGGCATTGAAGTAAGCTGTAACATCCGATGTAGGGCTATGACAACTCATGTAGGCTAATCTGAAGATATGAGCATGGTTCCAGCTACTCTAATAAAATGTTATTCTATGTTTCTTGCAGGGGGCTTTTACACAGATTAAATGCAGCTCTGAAATATTTATTGGTGGAGTCCCTAATTATGATGATGTGAAGAAGAACTCTGGGATCCTCAGACCCTTCAGTGGGAGCATCCAGAAGGTATGTGCCCAGAGAAATACACTGGGGGCATTAATTTCCATCGCATCCAGTGCATGCTTTATGTGGAAACCTGCCCTTATTCAACTGGCAAAATTCAAAATAATCTAGGATTTCACCTCAGGAGCCCACCATGAAGTGGTCAAATGATTATTTCACAGTGAAAAGTCCACCTAGTGTGTTCTTACACCACAATGGAGATGCACACCTTTCTGCTTTCTCCTCTTACAATTTTATGTGGGGCACGTGAATGGAGAAGCTGTTTTCCATTGTTAGCAGACATTAGGGATGATGTTCCCATGTGGTCAGCTGAGCATGAGTGCAGTTCTTTTCTAGAAAATGTAAATTCATAATCAGTCCTGTGAAAGTTCAAACTGAACGGACATTTTTCTTTCTAAACATACTTAAAATAACTTGGATAAAGTTGGAAAGTTGGCCCTGAATCCTCACAGCTTTAGAGGAGTGAATTATTGCATCAGATTAATGCAAAGAAATAACAAATAAACCCAAATTTTTAATAATAGTTTCTATTAAAAAAATTTTAAAACCCTATAGTGGATCATGTTAACAATTGCTCCTGGACAGAAAAGTAAATGCAGTTCAGCGTAAATGGTTTCGTCACTTGGTCTGACATTTTGTGCTATCTTTGTCAGATGTCCAGCAGAAAACATGAATTTAAGGAAAACTGAGGGAGTGAATAATAGTGATGGGAACAGGTCAGACACATGAACATCATTGGGAAGGTAGATTTGACTAAACACAACGCATTTTAGGCTGCAATATAGAGAGCCTAGGAGCAATTAATACAAGTTACAAGGTGAGGGGTTGTACGCTAAAGGCACTGATAAGGATTGGGAAATGTGGAATGTGAGCCCTTATCTCTATGATGTAATTAGTAAGGTGTATTTGTATTCTCAGAGGCATGAATGGGATGTCAAGGAGGAGTATTGCCTGCCTTTGGGGCACTGGGAATGTTTAGTTGCCAGCTTCACAAATAGTAGGATTTTGGAGAACTATATAGAAATAGACCTGAAAACATCACGAAGTACTGGAAAATATGCAGTGTATAGAAAGACCTAAGATGACAATATATTTAGTTTAGTCAGATAAGGCTGAGAAGTGACTTTATTGTGGTCTTCTAGTTCCTACATGAGGATGAAATTTCTTTGGATACGTGGTGCTGGAATTAGCAGAAAAAGACATGATGAGAAACAAGGGCTGGAAACTGAATATACATTTAAAACCAGAAACAAAAGACGTGTTTTTATGAGTGGAGGCTTGTAACCTCTGGAACAACATAGTCAAAATTTAGAAAGAAGCAGAAAATATAATGGAGTCTTCCCTGGTCCATTACATGACAGGACTGGATGTTTTTCTGCTGTTGGAGTTGTGTTGTGCTTGATGAAACCCCTTTTCTGGGTAGGGTCCTCTGAGGTGCGTTGTCCGAGTTATGCAGGAGACAGAGCATCTATCACCTTTCTCATTTCTGGCCTTGAAATCTATTGTTTGTTAAGATGCACTTATTCTGATGCAGCTGAGATCAGATGCTGTGCACTCATGTAATCTCTCTTGCGGAGATGTCAGCTGAGATTGTACAAATGTTGGAGAACATATGCTGCTGACATATTGGAAAATTCCCAGCATTTAGCAGTTCTCTTCCATTTATATACAAACAGTTTTGTGAAGTCATTATTTATGTTTTTCATTCGTCTTATCTCTAGCTTCTTTCAGGCAAAATGAGATACTAGAAAGCAATAGAAAATGTGGAAAACAAGCTGTTCTGCTTAGTATTTCTGTTGTCAACACTCATGTCCTTGGAGGTTTTCTGATCTCAGAAATGCGTTTCCTCAGCAGCGCTCGTCTAATTTTACCATCCTAGCTCACAGTTCAGCTACAATGCATTGCACCAGTGTTCAGGCACAAGCCTGGTAAATTCCACACAGCTTCACCCCATATGGGGGTTGCCTAAGGCTGTTTCCCAAGACACAACAGAGATTAATCTCCAGTGGATCAGGGGAGCAAAATTATGGGTTGAGCCTCTGCAACTGTAAAACACACAAGAAATAGGCTTTGGTCCAAGTTTTGAAAGTTACATTTCTCTGAAGTCTTTCAGAGGAATCTTCTAACTAGCAGTAGGATACTCTGGATTTGGAAGTTTTTACAATGGGTTTTCACACTTTTTTTTTTTTTTTAACACACAGATTATCTTGAATGACCGGACAATTGATGTGAAACAGGATTTCACTTTTGGAATCAACCTAGGCAATGCTGCCCACCCCTGTGTGACCTCACCATGTGCAAACGGAGGCACCTGCGTTCCCAAGAAGGACAACTACGAATGTGACTGTCCCCTGGGCTTCGATGGGCAACATTGCCAAAAAGGTAACAATGGCTGGATATCAACCCATGGATCTGGAGTTGATCAGAAAAATAAGGAAGATTTAGCACCTACAACTGCTGCTGTACACATCCCTTTAAATAGAAACCCCGGAGGCCCGAGCTCCCTTTACATCTGTGCACTTTCCCTCTATCTAGGGAAGAATTTGTTTTGTTATTTAGGAATGTGGTAACTGTTATCCCAGCACAGGGTTAGGATCCATAGACAGCAACCTGGTATCTGGTTGCTTGTGGTGAACAACACTGAACACTAACACTTCATACACCTCCTTAATTGTGCAGTGCTATACAAAGGGGGAGTTCCTGCCAGGGTCCTCCAGCCAGCAGTTATATTACATCCTGAAGCATGAACATGCATAACCCTTGTAATTTTATCCTCCATACAGCTGACAGCAAACTCTGTTCTCACACACAGAAGGGTCTATTCCTGTTTTAGACACTGACTCCTCTGATGGTAATTTCACCATCTGCAGAGATCCTGCCTTCGTGGGGTGAAGCAGACCACCAAGGAGGGATACTCATCCATGTGCACATTACTTTCCTTTCTTCGGAGCCACTATAACAGTTCAAACCTTAGAGTCAGGAAAGTGATAAGATTGCATGATAAGTGTTAAAAAAGTGTGCTTTAGGTTATTCCACTAGATGGAGACGTTTCACTTCTGTCAAGCTTGATCTTGAAAAACTCCTAAGGGAAGGTTTTGTAATATAGCAGTAAACTCGGTTCAAAAGAGCTGGCTGACATTATTGTCTTCACCCACTGCTTCATTTCTCACAGGCATAAACTTCAAAGTTAAATGTAGTGGTTTTGGTTAAATTGTGAGGAGTAGATTGGCCTTTTCTTCAAAACAGACAATATCTTAGAACAAAAGTGTCATATTAAAATACAGTGCAAGAAACTCCTTTGCTTACGTTGTTGTGGTCTAACTAAGAGCCGAAACGACGTCATTTACCCTGGCTTTTTTGTAGGGAGGAGGGAGAATTGGGATTTTGGCTTTCTAGGTATGTGGAGGGTGCTAAATTCCTGACTTCAAGATGGTATCTGCGACTGTACTGACACATCTCCGGGGGCAGTCAGTCAAGGGAATGCTTTGCAGCCTGAGTGTGTGACTGCCTGCCCATTTGGTGAGTTCCTGTGCAGTACTGGGGCCACAGCTCCTTACCTCTGCTCAGCTCCTGGCCTGTGCTGAGCCCAGAGAGCAGTGTCTGAGCTCATGGTACCAGCACTGCTGCCACTTGGCTGGCGTCTCCTCCCCGTTGTCACCGCAGTGGGTGTCTAGGCCTTCAGAGACAGTCTGAAGCACCTTTTTCCTTTAGCCAGATCCTGGGTGCTGCTTCCTATGTGAATCCAATCTTTATTCATTTTTAAGAGTGTCCAAAAGCATGAGTCACCTGGTTTCTCTTCCTGCACCCTGTGGCTCCTGTTCAGGTGCAGCTCAACCTCCCTGGACTTGTGCAGCCTCAGCTGCCACCAAAAATTGAAGGGTTTTCTGGTAGATACGCAGAGAGCAAGGAACCTCAGTCCATGACAGCCTTGATGAGAACCACCTAAAATAGATTCCTCAAAATTATCCTTACCTGTGTCTCTGCAGGGGTGTAGACATGGTTAAAGTGAGATGCATGTCTGTGTCCACTTCTGTTTCGCAACAGGGTTTTGGTTAATGCACTCAGAAGGTATGTGAGGTGTAGGTGCTGTCTTCATCCTTCTTGGTGATCGGCTGCTGTAAAAAACCCCAGAAAGCAAAGTGCTTCTGAGGGACTGCACCTCATTCTTCAAAATTATACACATCACTTAAAACCTCAAGTAATGCTGGTATGAGGTATATGACATATTGATTCATATTGTAATGGTTCATTAGCTCAAGATTCAATACAGTTTCTTCTGGCATTGCTAGGTTTTATATCTTCTATCCAAGCTGTGGGAGTGCTAAAGGTATTTTTATACTTTAACTGTAAGATGGAGTAGAACAGCAAACCTTTGTTTTCCCTTGGCTAGAGCTGATCCCTGGGTAAAACCTGGTGAGTCAATGGGATTTGAGAAGCTGGACTAGAAGAGGGATTTGGTGCTGGTCCCACCTGTCAGTACCTTTGTGTGTTTTGAGCAGACAAATATAAATACTTGGGGCAAACCCAATAATAAAAACAGTGCTGCCTTCACAGGTGATTGTAGTCACTTATGCAAATATTAGGTGGGGATTACACATTTGCAGAAAAGTGGGCATGACATTGGACTACGGGAGATTTTTAAGCTTTAGAATAATAAACCCAGAATGTTCTTCTTTTGTTTTGTGCTGACTCACTGCAGAGTGTGGAAGTTACTGCCTCAACAGTAAGTACTGCAAATTATGTGAAAACTGCTCTGTCACTGTGTGTTTGTCTGGATGCTGGGTTTCCATTAAGCCTGGCAAGTTTCTGTCATTAAGCCAAAATATCTTCTAGGGTTATATAGTACTTCCTTAAACATTGTGCTGTTGATATTTCAAACTGCATCCGAAGCATTTGCCAAGCTCAGAACAGGGGCTGTAGAACTGGTCCCTGTATTTGCAGCGCAGAGGAGCCAGGCAGCTGGCTGAGGGTTTTGTGGTGTGACTTCAGGCTGCCCTGCAGTTCAGAGCTCACTCCTGCTTGCCATGAGAGCTTCGGTGCTTGTCTGCTGAATGGTGATGAGCAAAGAATGGAGGTGTTTAGTCCTAGATCTCCTGACTGGCCCAGCTCTCTACCAGCTGCAAAGATCCTGGATGCGTCAAGGGTACTGCTAAAATTTGCTTGGTTTTCTGCAAAAAAGTTGGAGTCAGTGAAACAAATGAAGAGCAAGCAGAGGTAAATGCCCATCAAGCCCTGCAGAGGAAATCAGAGTACACTGGCAAAGGCAAGGCTTGCTGCACAGCACAGGCACCTTCCCCTGCTGAAAGCAAGAGCACTGGGGCTCTAGTGCAGGATGGGGGAACAAGGGCTCCTTTCATGCTCTGCTGCCATCAGAAGCTGTCCAGTGCAGAAAATGTCAGACCTGGTGAGGGATGTTTGGCCAGTGTAACACAACTTTTGCAAACTTCCAATGTTGTTGGCAGGCTGCAGGCTGGACATGGCCTGCGGTGGTTTCTTCAGACACATTAGGCAGCTTTCCTGATTTCACTATGGATGAAAACAGTCATTTGTCACTATCTAAAATTCTCGGTCTTGGCACCTAGAGCTAAATTTCATATTGCTGTTGCTGGCTGCCAGACTACAGCAATTGTTGCATATCTGTGTCACAGTGAGCTCTAAAAGCCCAGGCAGACTCTGTGTTGCATAAAGAAAGCAAACATCTTTGCCCTGGAAAGCTTGAAATTTATATAAATGAGATTAGCTGTGGGTTGAAGGGATTATTCCTCAAGAAGAAAATAGGATGAAGGCATCTATTTTCAGTAATTTATACAACTGGCTTGTATTAATGCAGCAGTCAATTATAGGATATCAGCAACAAACTATAGGATGTTCACTCAACAAAAAAATCTGTTCAGGCCAGTGCTCATAGCCTGGCAAAGGGCTCTGTGTCAGGGATGTTCAGTGATTTATGTCACACAGCTGAGTTATTTTGCCAGAGTCTTATCTGTGGGCAGCAGTGCAGCAGCCCCAGGTCTGGCTGCAATGTGGGCCACTGTCCCAGCCGTACCCCACAGGGGTACCTGGGGCTGTCCCTAGAGAAATGCTGTGTGGGGGACACAGAAAACAACCCCCAAGGCCACACTGCAGTGTTGAATACACCAAGGGGCTCCACAGCCTCTGCCATGCAGCCTTTAGCATAGTCTCAGTTGCTTTCAATAGACCTAAAGTGATCTGGGACACCCCGTAAGTCCTCCCTGGAGATAGCCTGCCTCCCACTGCACCCCAGGGGTGAGCTCTGCAGGCAGCAGCCACTCTGTGCAAAGTCACATATGCTGAAAGAGAAAACAGGGAGCTCACAGGTTGTGTGTGCTGCCTGTCAGCCTCCCTTTGCAGGGTGAGAGGTCCCTAATGTGCTCTGCAGATGCTCTGTTAGGAGCTGGGGAGAGTTTCTTAGTCTATAAACAAGGGTGGTTAATGCATAAGCTTTGGCAGGGGGGAGCATTGAACCACATGGAGAATCAAGGAATGTGGAAACAGGGGTAAAGATAAACTTTGCAATTTTTTCCCAATCCTTCATATTTTTCTGCAGTAACATTTGTGTTGGAGCAATACATTAGGCTCATGACATGAAGGCTGTAAACAGAGGGACTGTCAGCAATTTAAACTCCCTGAACTACTGCCCCTACATTTAGGTAAAAACTGGCAGTGCTTTTTTGCAAAGCAGTGTGGGTTCAGCTCAGTTCTGTGCCACTGGCAGGTACCTGCCACTACAGGAGTAAATCAATAAAACAGTCTTATCTCTTTTTTTCCTTCCATTCCCATGTCAGCTATCTGATACTCATCTTCATTTTTTGTATTTACTTCTCAGCCATTTCAGAAGCAATTGAAATCCCACAATTTATTGGTCGCAGTTACCTCACATATGATAATCCAGATATCCTGAAAAGGTAATGTATCTCCTGTGAACCTAAGTATTCTGTTTCTTAAAAGTTATAATGTTAGCAGCCCTATGTGGGAGGGTGTACTATATTTACGTGTTTTAAGCTATATTTATAATATTTCTAGCTGTATTTCTGCAATATGTCTAAATTTAAGGGAAAATACATTTTAAGTGCATATACTGGTGGCTTAGTTTTTTATGTCTGAGCATCTTGCAGCCTGTCAAGAAATAGCACACATATGTCTGGCATGGAGAGAGACTGATTCTTCCCTGAGGGTAAAGAACAGACATACAGAACCTGTGTCTCTAAAGAGATTAAGGATGTTAACTCCTTTTTAACTTCTGCTTTCTCCTAACATGTAGATCCTCAAAGTTACTTTTTTGACTACTTTGTACCCTAGAACACATTCCAGCAAACTGTGGCTTGTTTCAACAAATTCCTCCATCTACCTTTATTTCAGCCACTGAGTAGAGAAGGGTTCACCAGTGTCCTCACCTGCCATTCAGTACCTCTCATCTACTGGGACTTTCTGATTTGCCCTTCTTATGCTTCTTCCACTATCTTCTGAGGGCACCACATCTACTGGACATTCTCAAAATCTGCTTTTTGGGCTGGGTTTCACACTAATCTTGAGGAGAAAAAGGATTTTCTCTTATTTGTGTGGAATAACCTAGCAGCTATTGTGTTTGGGATTCTGGAGAGACAAGTTCAATTCCCATGCTCTGAAATGATGGAAATGGGGATGTGAACCAGAATCCTTCACACATCAGCGTGTGGATGAGCTACAGGACAGTAACCCACCTGACCAATGGAGAAGAAAACTGCATCATCTTTTATGTTTCTTTGAAAGAAAGCAGTTGCAATTTGGTATTTTATGATTATTTCCTTCTTCTACATTAAACAGGGTGTCAGGAACAAGAACAAATGTGTTCATGAGGTTTAAGACCACAATGAAGGAAGGTCTTTTGATGTGGAGGGGAAACAGTCCCATGCGACCTAACAGTGATTTCATCTCTCTAGGCCTTCAGGAGGGGGCTTTAATATTCAGGTAAACTTTCTCTCCCTTATTTGTGTAGCACACAGGGCTCAGAGGAGTTGCTACAACACATCCAGTGCACTTGTCCCTTGGCATAGGGTGAGACACATCCTCAAAGTTTTGTTCAGTGATGGGTCCCATTTGCTGTCTGGGAAAGGATGTAAGGTGAAGAGGTAATGTGCTGCAAGATTTGCACCACTCCTTCTTCCAAATTTTTCAAACATCAGGGCTTTATTGTGATTTTCTAAAAGGTTTCCTATGAGGGGATGAATAGTGTTGGTAAGCCCTCCACATGCCTCTTAAAGCCATCTCAGTTGGGCAGAGCAGGGTGGGGCTGGCGGAGGGAGCAGGGGTTGAGGACAAACTCTGGTGGTGCCAGTGCTCACTGTGGGCTTTCTCTTTGCCAGAGAGTGCACATGGGAGCAGGGCTTCCACCATCTCAAACCCCCAGATAGCCAGCTCTGTGACACACACACAGAGCTGTCACCACACCTCGTTTCTGCCACCATCACATAATCACTTAATAAAGCAGTAGTACTGTTGTGAAAATGGTGACATTGGGGAGTATTGGGAAATGTTGGGTTCTTGCTCCAGAATCTCTTTCTTCCTTGCAGACACTAAGGCAGACCCTGTGCAAGTTTTTGCAGAGTGCTTTTTTGGGACTCCTGTGTTTTGGAAGCCTTGTCTTTCCTCATGGTGCTTTTTTAGATTGTGTAAGACCAATACTGAAACAAAACTACAGATACCATCACTATTGCAGATTGTTGTGAAACACTATCGATTATGTAGCAGAGAGTTTATTATTTAAGCTGATTTTTTTTTACTTTACTGAACTGGTTGTTCTTTGCTACCATGGATGTATAGATAAGTTGCACATTTCTACTTAAATTAATTTTTTGTAAGCTTTTTTCCAATGGGATTTATCAGTGTCTGACTTGGCAAAACCTCTTAGTTTCCTCATTGTTTTATAAACAAGGAACTGACTCTGCAGAAGTGGTGCATTTTTTAAATGTCTTTGGGAGGGACTGTCTTTCCAAGAAGTGTGGCAGTAATGATGCCTCGAAGTGGCTACCTGAAAACAAAGGCTAGACAAGATTAAGAGAATAAAAGTAGGTATTTATTTGAAGGGCCTTCAAAGGTACACCTTGGGCAGTCAAGAGGCTACACCCAAGATGGACTTTGGCATGGGTATTTCACACTTTTATAAGTGCGGTACATTTGCATATCAGGGTTAATTCTCCAATTGTAATTTCAGTTAATGATGTAATTACCCCAATTAAGAGTAAAAGTCTTTGAGAGGAGCTTGCCCCTCCTCTCAAAGATTTAGTTTACATATTTTGGGGCCTTGGCCAAAAAGGTGTCCTTGAAGTACAAACCTAGAGAGGGTTTGTTATGTCTAACCAGCATGAGAGAACACCACTCTATTCTGTCTGTTTCAGAGGCACAGTGCATTTTTTATTAGGGTTGTTGCTCTTCCCCAGAGATGAAGATACTCAAAGGCTTTAGACCAAACCAGCTGGATTTTAATGAAAAATTTGTACGTTCCACATGCATTTAAGAGGGTGAAAAATTAAGTTACCAAAATAAAACTCTCATAAGCAATCACTGCTTACTGAAGGGGAGCAACAAAAAAGATGATGAAAGGACAAATGCAGAAAAAAAAAAGTCTTTCCAAAAGCTTGATCCTCATGCTAGTTTTTCACCTTTTGAGAGAAGAGGTCAAAAGACTATCAGGGCTGTGAATTGCTCAGAAGAATTTTCCTGCAGGCGAAGTTTAGATGACGGTGTTCTCATCCAATTTGAAATCCAAAACCATTTTTTCCCATTTTGTATGGTCTTATTCCCTGTACAGTGTACCTGCTGCTGTAAATCCTTTCTGTTGCTCCCTGCTTCTGTAGAAGGTTATTTCACTGTTGCAGGGGGACATCTGTTGTAGAGGGATTCATTGGGGATATGAATCTCATTTTTGTAATCAAAGGTCTAACACTTTGATGCAATCCTTAACACTCAAAACCTCTTGTTTTTGACCTAGACTGGTATCTGCATCCTGCGTAAATGGGGTGCTTGCCTGAGACTCACTTAAACCCCTGGGAAACAAATTTAGGAAAATCAGTTTGCTCTGGGCAGCTCACAGTTTAATGTGCTGTTCTTGAGAGCCTTTCTCTGGTGATGAGTTCATTCCATGTTCAGTCTTTTTTGAAGAGATAGTGATGCTGGCTGTAATCCCTCCTACTTGGAACGGGCTGAAGTCCAGCAGCAGCTGGCTCTGGCTAGTTCATCCTGAGCACCCGATAACTCACTGTGCTGTAGCATCTACTTCTCCTTTGTTAAGGCTAGCCCACGCTTCAGGGACCCAGAAATTAAGCTGCCTGAAGGGTAAACATGATGGCAACATTATATCTGCTGAGCAGTTTTAGTAGAAGCAAACACAAAGAAATAATCAGAGTGGCAGCTGAAGAGGGAACTTCATAATTATCTCTGCATTTATTAGACTTCATCTTTTCTAACATCACAGGTCCTAACCTTCCCTATAATTCAGATGGTTTGTAGATCTATTATAGGTCCCATGCTTATTTGCTCTTGTAAAAATTTATTTATTAACCATGTTTGCAACTTCCCACTGCTGTCTCCCATTAGGCCAAAGGTCTGTAGATCACTGACCTTCATAATCCCCTGCTTTGGGGAAAAAAATGACCACGCAGAGGCTTTCTTCTTGCTCCTATGGGAAGGTGGTGATGGTACCCACTCTGACTCAGGGAGTTTTGACTGCTTGTCCATGAGACTGACTTCGCAAAATAAGAGCACTGCTGCTGGGACCCCAAAGGACTCCTCTGGTTGCCCCAAAATCTGAGCCAAAAGGGAGTAAGGATGCCTGAGCAACTTGGCAGGCAACCGGTCCTTTCATGGAGGGCAGTAACAGTTCAATTTTTTTAATTGTAGCTACAATTTGGGCAGTGGCATCGCTTCCATCATGGTGAACGGCTCCTTCAGCGACGGCCGGTGGCACAGAGTCAAGGCTGTTCGGTAAGTGGACAGGCTTCATCTGGGACGTGCTCGAGGGCCACCCTGCCATTAAAGATGCTGGTTGGCATGTCTAGGTGCTGGTGGAGTGTGAATCAATGTGGCTCCACACTCACATGTCACCTAGGAGTGGAAGTGTTGGCAGCTTGGCTGTTTGAGGACGATGCACACAAAGATTGCTGTATTTGAGGTGACAATGCCAGCTCGGCACAGCTCAAGGCAGGCTGCCAAAGTCACACAGGGCTATTCTGGGGCTGTGACAGACATTCTGTTAAACCCATACCATTTGGGTTAAGAGTGTTTTTCTTTAATGTCTGCATTCTGAAATTCCCTAGTGAGCATTTTGTGGGCTGGCACAAGCACTGGAGCACAGACAGTGTAAACCTACTTCTTCTATTTGGAGGAGGTGCAGACATCTTGCAGTGTATATATAACTCATATTTATAACTCATTACCTCATGGGAGGCAACTGTGTCCAGCAGGGAAAGCACACATCCCTCTCTTCCTGAGAGGTTGATTCCCTGGAAATCACAGTCTGACATTAGCACAGCATGTTACCAAGTTCAGTGAGAATAGGAACCCATCAAGTATCTTTACTATCAATACTGTTATTGACCATATGTAAAATGGCTCTAGTGAGAAACAAAACTGCCTAGAAGTATGTTTTACCTTAGCTTGCCTATTTTTTTCCCTTCTGTGGAAGCTTCTGCTGTTTACTTTTAACATTACCTTGGATTTTTAACAACAGGTCAGAATTTGTCCATCCTCCCCTCTCCCCTGGCTGTGCAATTTGATTCTTTTCCAGCACTTTCTGCTCTGCAAATGTGTCCTGCGCACTTTGCAGGTCTTTGCAATCTATAAAAAAATCCTAAAACCTGAGAAGTCTGGACTGCCCTAGAACACAGTGTCTGTGGGGCTTCCCAGTCCCAAGCCTTCACCTTTAACCCCGCCAAGCTCTGAGTTGCCCTGGTCTCCCGGCAAGTGGAAGATGCTGCTGCTCCTCCCCGCTTCTGATTGTAGGCTGGATGCACGAGAGTGCTTTGCTTTTCATTTCAGGGATGGACAGTCCGGCAAAGTAACCGTGGACGATTATGGTGCCAGGACTGGTAAATCCCCTGGGAAGATGAGGCAGCTAAATATCAGTGGAGATCTCTATGTAGGTGAGTGCTAATTATTCACATTCAGGACACTGCAAGGCTGGGCTGCAAGGCAGGGCTTTCCAGCTCTGTCCAGCTCCTGGTGGAGGTGTCACACAGCAGTCTCTAGTCCTCCACAGCCTGTTTTTTGCCAGGCGGCCTCTCTGAGTGGGATGGGGGAATTGGTATGAGAAGGGACCAGCACCATGGGATGCCTTATGGTACTCCTGGCAGGTACATGGAGAAACAGCCAGAGGCAATGGGAAACCCCACACCTTAGTGGATCTGGGCACAAGCTTATTCATCTCTTACTGATGCTACAATTTCTGCAATAAATAATTAGCATCCTAGTTCATTAGCTCCTGCTTATCCTCTCTGTACTTTCAAGCGCTGAAAATGTTTATTTAAAACAACACAGAGGAACCTGTAAATTAAAATTCCCTTCTGAGGGGCACTAGGAAGGCTAATGGCATTGCTATGTGTGCAGCCTCCCAAGCAGGAGCAGGCACCCCTGTTGGTGAGGGGTTCCTCACGGCTGCCCTTCCCACAGGTGGCATGAAGGAGATTGCCCTGCACACGAACCGGCAGTACCTGCGGGGGCTGGTGGGCTGCATCTCCCACCTCACGCTCTCCACTGACTACCACATCTCGCTGGTGGAGGACGCTGCCAACGGGAAGAACATCAACACGTGTGGGACCAAGTGACAAGAGAGGAATCCCGGTGCTGAGGACCTGCTGTGTGCTTGTGTGTGTGGCTGAGCGAGAGCTGGCTGACGCAGTCCTCTACAGCCGGACCATGTTTGCCATCTGGGAAGGTGACAAAGCCAAAGGGAAACCCAAAAAAAAAAAAAAAAAGAAAGAAGAACACTTTTCCCTCTCATTCCCTCTCCTTTCCTCTCCTTTCCTGACCAAGTGAAACCAAGTATTTTGTGTATGAATCGTGCCCTCTACCCCTTAAGTGTTTAGTGAACGCTAAAGGTTGTGCATCAGTGCAAGCGGCAAAGTGTGATGTTACGAGTAGCTCAATGACTGTGTTGTGGTCCTTAGGTTATCTTTTGTAGTATCAGAGAAAGCAGTCTTGAAACACCTGCAATCACCCCACCCTGCAGTGATACAGTGACTGTGCTGTTCAACAAATACACCATCAGGCAGCATATTTCTGCATTCACATGTAGGTCCTGGAACAAGCAGCTCTCCTTACCACTCTCTGATTCAGCTAAATTATGTTGCATCCTGTGTAACAGGATAACAGTTACAATGACTGGTTTCAAAATATTGTTGTTTGTTGAGGAGGAACGTTCTTACAAGCCTACTTTTTTATTACAAGCAACAAAAACAATGAACCAATTTTGTAGAAGTAATTTTATACTTGTCTATTTTTTATAGCAGCAGCAGACCTGCTTACATGGCATCACTTTTAACATCTACATGTACTATACAATTAGCTCTTTGCACACTTTCCTAAAAGTAGAAAAGTGACCTGTGGCTTAATGTCTGTATTATACAGTTTTAATGGGGATATTTGTGAGTTATGACCAGTTTTACATCTGACTCTTTTTGTTCTGTAAATTTTGACAGTTTAAAATTGTACATTATGAAGCTTTCCTGTCTTAAACAGATTAAAAGATTAGGAAAAAAAGAGAAAACACTTGCTACTGTGGTATTATAAATCACTTTTTTTTTTTTATTTTGGAAAAATGAGAAAAGGGATTGCGAGAGACCTTGGTAGGTCACAGTCCTCTTAAAATGTAGTTTTCTAGGCACTGGAACTGCACTTATGCAACCTTGATTGCCAAAGTGTAATTTAAGCAGGCAAACAGAGTGCTGTTGAGACACTGAAAGAGTGGTCCAGAATTTCATAATTTGGAGATTTTTCTTCCTTAATTCTTTGTTCAAAGTGGATGAGTGAGTCTTTGTGGGGGGGTGGGATGGGGGAAGAGAAACCAACCATGCCGCAGGGCACCACACAGCCTGCCACGTGCCCGTGGCAGGGAAAGCACAGACTTCTCAGGGGCACAGGCTCATCTGAATGCCTGTGAGCTAAAAGGACCTGATGTGGTGAAAGCAATGGAGGTGAGGAAGTTTCTGCTGCATTTTTACTGTGCTCAGAGTGCTCATGTCTCCCTGAGAGCTCAAACACATTCCCTAGATTCATCCCACCTGCAACAAATCTAGATAATGGCACAGGCAAATACCTGGCAAGGACACCTCAGCTCCTGTCTTGCATGCTAAAGGGACACCCTGATCTCTTAGGTGAAAGATCTTGTGCTCTTTATAGATAAGGTTGCAGTGGTCAAAAACAAATGTAAACACTTATTAGAAACAGAAAGTAACAGAAAAATATGTGGTGGTGCCATCACGTAATGTGCACCTGTGCTCTGCCTCCTGTTCAAATGATGCTTCAGAAACAAAGGTCTGTAGAAGACATGGGCAGCTTGCAGAGGAGCTGGAGACACTCATGGTTCTCCTCCCAGGAGAAGCAAAGTTTTGTTTGGCTTGGGGAGCCCCACAGGGAAGGAGAAACCGCCATGGTTGGGAAAAAGCAGGAAAAAGTATCCAGGATCAAGATGTGCCTTTAAAACAAAATTAAGTGGAATTTGATGCCTTGGGATGTAAAAGGAAAATGTGTAGAGTTTGAGAAGGGTGAAAACTAAAACCTCTGGAGGATGAAGGTTTTTCTCCCTGCTCAGTGCAGCCCTGTGGCAGTGGCCAGACACAGCCTGTGCTTGGGTTGTGTCTGAGCCGCTGGCTGCCTGAGAGGGAAAACTCACATTTTATGAGCTTGAGGGGTTTCCCAGATGCTAATGACCTGTCCTGACCTGGCACAGAGTAGGGAGGTTTGAATGGCTGTACCCCTAATCCTGAGGACTTGTGGTGCTGCTGCTGATGGGGCACTACCATGGTCCACTACCATGGTCCACAAACAGCATCATCCTCTGCTCTTACATGCCTCGCCTTTCCCATCCTTTCGTTTCTGTCACAGGGTTTGGAGACCAGTTCCAAGACAAATATCTGGCGGGAGAGGTCTCTATTTTAAGATAATTTACTGCAGAATACCGCGTGCTGTGGTACAAGGCTGTACTTCGCCAAAGCAAAAGCTGCTCTTTGAAATGCAGCGTAGGGAGGGGAGTGGGTAGGAAATACCTTTGTTGTTGTTGTGGAAAAAGAAGAGCAGCAAACGGCAGCTCCCCAAATGCGTGCTTCCAACTCTGCTTATCACGGCGCGGGAATTCGGGGCTGCGATATCACCCTGCAGCGTGATGCTGCAACCCTGAGGCTGAGCAGAGCAGCACAGCTGCGCGGTGCCGGCCGGGCGGGGGGTGGCGGCGTGAACAGCAAAGATGCTGAGCGGTTTAAATTGTTTCAGGAAATCAACAACAAAAATATATTTTCTGCATCCTTTTAAAGATAATCTGAGAAATATCCCTCATCTACATCTCTGCTCTCCCTGGTGAGGCTTGGGGATGGGAGAGAGTCTTTGGTTTCCGCTCCAGGGGCTGAGCAGGAGACAGGTACCAGAAAAGCAGGAACATCTGGCCACATGTGGAGGCTCTGCCCCCTGCCCTCTACCACCCTCCCCACTGATGCTGAGTCAGGGAAGGAGAAAGGAAAGGTGAACAGGGCATGGCAGAGTGAGTAATCATCTTCCCAGGAGCTGGCCTGCATGCGCTGCTCGCTGTCTCCAGGAATGTTTATTAGCACATTACTCACTGCTCGAGCTGAGTCAGACGCAAGGCATGACCCCAGTGCTGAACAGAGTAACTTACCCTGTTCCTGCCGGTTGGCAGAGCCGTGTGCCTTTTGCTGCAGGTACCTGTGCAAACCAACAGTGAAGGCAGCATTTACAAGAGCTTGTACCTCTCTTTACAATTTAATCTCCTTCCTTAAACTGCAGTTCTTATCTTTCTTACTAATTTTCCACATTAATCCCAAAATATGTAACATTCCACTTAGTAGGGCTAAACTCCTGCCTTGGTGCCAGCTTTGGAGGGCTGAGTCAAGCTTTGTGCTGAGCCCTGGCTGCTAGGCAGAGCTGCTTCCTGGTTGTCTCTCGCTCTGCCCAGGGCAAAGTGTGTCTTGCTGCTCTCTACGACTCCTGCATCTCAATGGGAAGCAGCTACTGAGAATCAGCAGTTAGGTTTAATCTGCTTCATTGTAAAGGAAAATAAGGAAAAAAGATGACGAAAGGAAGTCAGGGGGTTCTAAAGCCAGATGAGACTTAGCAATGCTCCTTCTGGTAGGCAGATCCTTGCTGCACTGGTTTGAGCTGGGTGGTCAGCTAGGAGCTCATTTCCATCACAGTCCTCCTAGCCTGGCCCCAGAGAGCAAAAGAGTGAAGAGGAGGAGGGGGCTGCCAATGTTGAGAAGCTGCCCATTCCCTGATGGGGTATTACTCTGCAATAGATGCCTGTTAAAAGTTACTATTTGTCAGACAGGCTTTCCTTTTGAGAAAAAGTTTTCATTCCATTTGCACAGCAAAATAAGCTGGGTGGGAAATGTATTGTTCCAGCTCTGCATGTTCAGCTCCCTCCACGACACAATCACCCCTCAAGGGCCAAATCTCGTCACTTTAAAGGGCTAGATAAAGTACAGTCGTGGTTTACTCATGGAGGGCAACAGCCACATCCCATCAGACAGATGTATCTTTTATCAGCATTGTATTTCTTGGGGGTGGGGGGGGAGGGGGGAAGGTCCCTTCCCCAACTCTCTCCCACTCCATTTTTTTATTGGTTTGAGTCAAGTGATGTTGTGTCCCTGATTCTGCACTTGGGCATTTCACTCACGAATTACAGCCTGGTGCCAGCACGTGTGGCCACTGCAGCTCTGCAAGGTCCTGGCTTTCTGTCCCTGTCCCTGTCCCTATGGACAGGACTCGACTCGTCTGTGAGTGCCCTCTTGTCAAACCCCCTGTGCTGGAGACTGCCTGGCAGTGCTGTGACCGACTGCCCTGATTTCTTTTGAATATCAATTCACCGTCACAGCATTTTTCTTTGTTCATTGTGCACAGGACAAAGATGACATTGTTCCTCTTCCCCTGCTCATTCTTTTTAATTCCCTCAGTCTTTCTTTCTAGGAAAACAACTGTGCCAGTTCTTTCAACACTGTCCCCACAGGCCANCAAAAGAGTGAAGAGGAGGAGGGGGCTGCCAATGTTGAGAAGCTGCCCATTCCCTGATGGGGTATTACTCTGCAATAGATGCCTGTTAAAAGTTACTATTTGTCAGACAGGCTTTCCTTTTGAGAAAAAGTTTTCATTCCATTTGCACAGCAAAATAAGCTGGGTGGGAAATGTATTGTTCCAGCTCTGCATGTTCAGCTCCCTCCACGACACAATCACCCCTCAAGGGCCAAATCTCGTCACTTTAAAGGGCTAGATAAAGTACAGTCGTGGTTTACTCATGGAGGGCAACAGCCACATCCCATCAGACAGATGTATCTTTTATCAGCATTGTATTTCTTGGGGGTGGGGGGGGAGGGGGGAAGGTCCCTTCCCCAACTCTCTCCCACTCCATTTTTTTATTGGTTTGAGTCAAGTGATGTTGTGTCCCTGATTCTGCACTTGGGCATTTCACTCACGAATTACAGCCTGGTGCCAGCACGTGTGGCCACTGCAGCTCTGCAAGGTCCTGGCTTTCTGTCCCTGTCCCTGTCCCTATGGACAGGACTCGACTCGTCTGTGAGTGCCCTCTTGTCAAACCCCCTGTGCTGGAGACTGCCTGGCAGTGCTGTGACCGACTGCCCTGATTTCTTTTGAATATCAATTCACCGTCACAGCATTTTTCTTTGTTCATTGTGCACAGGACAAAGATGACATTGTTCCTCTTCCCCTGCTCATTCTTTTTAATTCCCTCAGTCTTTCTTTCTAGGAAAACAACTGTGCCAGTTCTTTCAACACTGTCCCCACAGGCCATGTTTTCCAGCACTTTATGTTACTGAGATGTATGGGGAAGCATGGAAGAAATGGAGCTGCAAAGCACAGACATGCCATGTTTTGGCTCACAAAACAGCAGCTTTCCAACCCAATTTTTTGTTTTGCAGACTCTTAAATAGTTTCTGTTGGCGGTAGTGGCAGCCTAGGTCATTACTTTTTGTGGACATGTGGGAATTTTCCTAAATTTTTCTGTCTTTTGAAAAACATGGGAGGAGCAATATCTAATATTTTCTTTATCATTTCACTTGCTTCCATTTTTTTTCCCTCTCTACAGTTTTCATTGTTGGTGTCAGCAAAGCAGAATTCAAAAATGGAATCACCAATTTATCATCATGTTTACACAGTTTTCATTTGAACTGATTGTTCTTACCAGAACACAGACGTCTTTTAATAGCTAACAAATGTTTTATACAGAGAGACTTTAAGCTTTACTTTTGTGCTGAGAGAAACATTCTGTGGTTGCAAAACCAGGGGAGTGCTGTGCATTAATGCTACAGCCAGTGCCATGCTGGGAGCAACCAGCACTGGCAGCACAGGGAGAGTCAAGCAGAAGATAAGGATGTGTGCCGTTACAGGGTGGAACAGGGCCAGAAAACGTGGATGGTGACTCCCTCTCTCCACCCTCATTGTGATGGTGACATATGGGACAGTTCTTGGTCCCTGCAAAAAAACCTCCTGCTTTCACGGTCCTCTGGTGCTGCTGTTGTGTGAGTATCTCCATGATGATTGTATCTCTACTCACTCCAGCTGCCCAGGAGCTGTGTTAAATATCCAGCCCAACTGGATTAGCCTGGTTTTGCCAAGGATTGAATGAGCTATATCCAAACACCTGCAATATCATCAGAAGATATTGCAAAGCCAGCATCCTGTTATTTCCTTTAGACTTGTGACACATATGATGGAACGAGACCTGTCTGGAACTGTTCCCTGGTGTCCGTGCTCTGACCAAAGCAGTAGCAGGGCTGCAGAGGGCAGCTGTGGGTTTCACTTTCGGTTTCACTTTGGGAACAACTGAAGCCTTTCCTCATTTCCACAGCTCTAAATGTTTCAATCTTTTCAGAGCAGTACTCTTCAGTTCGGCTTAAAGATCTTAATCCCACACCTTCCCAGTGCTCAGAGGAGCTCCCACATCCTGCCTGGCTGCTGTCACACCAAGCTGCACCAACCTGCAGGCAAGGAATTGTGAGGCAAGGAACTGAGCCTGACTTCCAAGAATGCCTCCAAAGAGATGGAGAGAGCACAGTGCCACCATGCCATGATGGTTTCATGTGACATGCTGTGATGTGGAACCCGTCATTTTACACATTCAGGTGCCATTCCCAAGCAAAGGTGCTGTGGGTTAGATGAGCCACAAAATTCCTTGGCTGTTGCTAGGACAAAATGGGAAGACATAAATGGCCTCAAACATAAGGCCCATGTTACAACCACTGTATTAGCAGGTCATCTCTGTTCCACTAAAGCATGCTGAGAAAGTGTCCTGTACCACTCAAACCAACCCCACAGTGCACAGCCTGGGCCCCTTCATCCTGCCGCTACACCTTCCATCCTGGCACAGGGATGTCCACTCTCCCCATGGAGAGTCTCCAGTGGCTGGTGTCTGCCCACCTCAGCCCAGGCATGCAGGGGGATCACATATCAACCCCCAGCTGTGTCAGAGCCACAAGCCGAGGAGGACACGGGTAAGTGACCTGGACTTTTTCCTATCACTGCATCACAACAGGAGGGCCTTGGACGTGCTAGGGTCTGCTGTGCTGAGGAGAAGCCGCTTGGGGAGTATCTGTAACTACCCACTCTGACTATCAGGAAGCCAAGGCTGTTCTTGCTAGATCCTGTGGTTATTTACTCTGGCACAAAATTCAGTAACTCTGTTTGTACTGGAGTATGATCAGAATTTAACTCTTACTTAAAAAATAAATAGGAAAGCAAAGAATATGAAGACATATAAGAGTGTAAGAAAATATATTTATTAAATTTCATGGCAATACTATGGCAAAATTGTTAAACACATGCTTACTTTTAGACACCCAAGCAATACAACAGGAGTTACAACAAGCAAGCAAACTAGGTTTAAAATGTATACGAAGTTGTATCTTAGGTTAGTCTTAAAGGTCAACTGCCACACTGAAATATTATATCCCCAACATGATCCCATGCTTCCTTTTTTAAGCATGCATTTGTTTAACTGCTTAGCTGATAAATTTTCATATTGAAACACTTTGTTTAATCAGTATTTTACTTGACATGCTACAGCTTCATTAAAGTGCCTTGTGATGATTTTGCTAAAATTGTGAAAGAAGTAATTTTTCAATAGCAGATATGGAAGCTGGAAAACTTCAGTATCATTCAGCAACAAAAATATGTTGAATGACTTTATTAGATTTAGTTATGAAGACTATTTTTTCAGCACAGTCTATTGATTTATTTTCAGAATTAACATCTATAGATGACTATTTGAAATTGGCAAACAATATTTTCACTAGTATTAAACAAAAGTCCATTAAAATCTTCATAAAAACAGAACATAAAAAACATCTCTAAGCAAATTATTTATGCCGTAAAAAATATGGTATAAAAAGAGCTAAAAAAACATTGAACCTGTTCACAGTATATGTTTTAAAGTTACAGCATTATAGTACAATGTTGTGTGTTTTTTTCAGGTGACCTGTATGCTTACACCAGTTCTGATGTTTTGTGCGCCACAACAGGCTCAAAGTTCAAATTACTGTTACCTTCAAGTAGGATTTCAGACATGAGTTGATTCAGTTGTCTTTTTTGTCATCCCCAGCTTTACAAACTTTTGACATGCTATGAAACATAAAATATTGTTCATTAAAAGCCATTCTTGAACCACATTTAGAAAATATTGACAAAATGATGTTCAAGGATTCTTTTTTAATTGTATTAATCCTAAAGAGGGTGACCTTTCTATTTAACTTTGCCCTGCTCAAGCTACCAATTTTTTAGTTTTTCTTAATCGAAGTAACGAAATTGAGAACATTTCATTTTTTGCTTTGTCTCTGGGTTAGTTTTACTCACTACCTTTTGCACAACATGAGACCAAATGAGTTGCAAAAGTATTGGGCCTTCCAGTGAAAGCTGTGCATGCACCTCCACTGAAGCCTGCTTCCAGTCAAAGTGCAGATTTTGGACTATCCTAGAGATTTTGTTAGGTATCACATTAAAAACTAAGGATTTCATCTGCTCTGCTGCACCACAAAGTCACCTGGGCAGTGCTGTTGCAAGAAGAGGGTGAGACTGGAGAGGGATTAACACCATCCTCTCATGAAACACCCTGCCATTAGACCAGCTCACCTGCATGGGGAAGCTGCGCCCCTGCCCTCCAAAACGCAAAAGTCCCCTGCAGGTATTTTTTTTTAGTTGTAAAAGCAGAAGGAATTAATAGATGTTTTGTGGGGGAGAAGTATTGTCATGCGCCCTGGGACAACTTGTAAAGTTACAGAAAGCCTGCCAATATCTGAGATTTGTTTGTATAACATGCAAAAAGGAAACAAACACTGGCTATCTCAGAAACACTGGGGAAAATCCAGAGTTATATAAATGGGGGAGGGGAAAGAAAATTGTGGTGGAAGAAACTGTTTTCCAGCTTCTAATGAGATATTTAGGACAGTCTTAAATGTAAGGAAATTAAACACTCCAACATTTCTGAATCCCTCTCTAGCATTTGGGGTCTGGGACTGTGTTTCCAGGCTGGCTAAGGAAAAGGGAAGGAAAAAAACCAACAGATTTTGCAAACTGCCAACAGCATCTTTGAGCATTGGCCACACAGGGCACCATTTAATGCACAGCACCACAAGGGGTGTGAAGTGTGTTGGGAGGAGCATGGATGGCAGCTGCTTCCTCTAGACAAAACTGTCTCAGAAGGTATATATTCACGCACAGGACTCCAAAAAAACCACTTTGGCAATTGCAAGCCGACTTCCTCTGCCATATGCACCTCGGCACATGACGATGTAAGCACATGTGTGCATAAAGGGTTAGGACTTGGTGTTATAAATATTAAATGTCATTTACACTGAAGCCATCATCAAAGTCTGTGGCAGAGCAGAAGATGCTATTTACATGGGAAGCTCTTGATAGATTTATGGTACACAGAGCCTTGTTAGCAATCTCATTCTCTAAATGTTACATTTTTCTTATATATTTCAAATTCTTTTACTATATTTCTATCTACTTGTAGGGATACAAGTATTGTATTTACAAAGCAGTATTTATTTAAAAACAGAGCACATAGTTTATCACTGCCTTTTCAGAGTGATGTCTAAACACCTTCTCTGAAGGAGAGACCTTCTCTCTCCAATGCACCAGTTGCTTTCAATTTTGCTCCTATTCATATTCAACTGGGTGTCCTGGAGGACATGGTCACAGGAAACACTAGAGCACTAAGCTATACCCAGCTGAACCTATCAACAGCAACAAAAAAGGTGGCTTGAAAAGGCCTCTTCAGAGCAGCCTAAAGCTCGAGGTCAGCAGGAGTGTGCTGCTGCCACGTTCCTAGCAAAGGAACGTTCTGGTCCCCCACCCAAACCAAAGATGAAGAAACACGGTGCATCTGCCAACTGAGCCATGACAGACAACACAGACACTGGTTCCCTTTGGAAATGGTTTACCCATGAAAGCAGCAACTAGAGATAATAAAGAATCTACCACAGCAAATGTCAGTTATCAGGTTCTAGGTCTGCCTATACAGCCACTGCTTAGCA
Organism: Aleadryas rufinucha; assembly: GCA_013397815.1. Classification (NCBI taxonomy): domain Eukaryota; kingdom Metazoa; phylum Chordata; class Aves; order Passeriformes; genus Aleadryas; species Aleadryas rufinucha. The sequence continues at coordinate 148,469 of VZTH01010709.1, read as the reverse complement.
GGGGAGGTAATTCACTGCCTGCCTGTAATATTAGCTTACTATTTTGTTGACATATTAACTAGTAGTTCTGTGAGGTATATCACATGCAGATCTACCATCCCAAAGTCTAACACACAAGCCCGAGATCCCAGATCTCCGTGCATGCCAGAAAAACAAATGAATGTGCCAAAGAGGAGAGTGCACAATGATACATCAAATGTGACTGATGTTCCACACATACAGTGAACAGTACAAAAACCCATTACAAAACTTAAATTGTCACATATGACAGGCATGGCTCAAAAATAAAAAGCAGCAGAACCGATGACTTTCTTCAGAAAGCAACTGCTTGGCATTAATACCCTGCATCTCTGAGCATTGATCCTGGAGGACTGAATCACTGAGTTAGGCATAATAGTGATTAGGACACAATCCCTTCTGGTCATATCCCTTCTGGAAGTTGTTGGGCTTTGGTTTTTGTTTTGTTCTTTTTTTAATTTATTTTTTTAAAAGCTGCATTTTCTACTCTTCTGAAAAACAAAGTAAAAAGCCAAAAGAACTAAAACAAAATAAATTTTCAATAAAGGATAAGATCTTCCACAAAATGATGATAAGGAAATGCAGTTTAAACTTTAAGATTCCAAGGATATTTTTCAGGAAAAATTTGTCCGAAGAGGCTCATCAGGAAGCTAGAAGGCACTAGTGCAAGGAGTCTGATCCCCTCTGAAGCTTACAATTGTTGTCAGAGCATTTTGAGGCTAAAGAGCACCATGCTTTGAAAGAGTATTTGGTTCAAAGACATTCCTAAAGATGCTTCACTGGTTTAACATGGCACCTGGGCTCAGAAAGCAAAGTCTGTTCCCTGACAGTCCTTGTCATTCATCCCTACTGCTCCACGCACCTAGGGGTGGCTCCACCTGATCACAACATTAGCACACCACCTCTCCCTGCGCATCTGAATTCACTGCTGTAGGTATTTGAAAGGCAGCCCTGGATAGGCTCAAAGGAAACCACAGAGGTGAAGCAGCTGAACTTTCAAGTGCTGGAATGACAACTGCTTACTGGCTCATCAGCATTAAGCAACAATGATGCTACAGATACTGCACAAGCCTGTGTGTCTCCCACATCTGCCCCACTCTTCTGTCACTGAAGCCATTGCTGTTAACAGGACTGCATCTCAATTTCTGCCCTGCATCCTGGAAGTCAGAACACTAGGCAAAAGAAAAAAAAGTACAGTCAAAAGTTAAAAAAAAAAAAGAAAAAAAAGAGATTAGTAATTAGGTAAGAGAGAGTTTATAACATAAACATCGGGGCAGATGTTAAAAAGCATTTGTGGAGCTTTTCCTTACCTAATCCCTAAGAAATGAAGCACTTTAAAATGTTGTCGTCTTTACTGAATAGGAAGAGCAGCACACTGGCAAACCTGAGTATGTGATGCTTGTGTGTAAGTGATTCACCATGTGAACACTGCAAATGGTCCTGAACTGCTCCCTGTGAGCTCTGCTCATTCTCTGCAGCTGCCCTGATTTCCAGGCTCCAAATTAAAAATTGCTAGTACTCTCAAACTACAGTTTGATTTTGTTTCTTGCAATACACAGCCATATGAAAAGCACAGTTATTCTTCATGGTCAGCTGTTCTGCTACAGAGGTTTTTTTTCCGTTTGGATCACCATACAATACTGATTGCTCCTCTGCACTGAGAAACTGCTCTGCAAAAAAACCCCAAACCACTACCCATACACGCTGTCCATGACATCATCTGCTTTCAATTAAAAGCATATAGCAGCACAAGCTAACAATCATCTTAAGAGATAGGCACATTAAGCCAAATCTACACTAGTGAAAAGAAATACTCTAAAAAAGAATTATGAAAAACAGTTGTTACTATTAGGATTTAGCCTCCTCCCAGCAATCAATCACAAAGGGCATAACTGCTTCCTTTCATGTGTTAGTTTAATGTTCTGAGTAATAGGCTACGACACTTCCCTTGTGCTGATGCCTGGTCACAAATGGACGTCAGCTCTTTGCACTGCCTGTCTTTTCACTCACAGCCCTGCTAATTCCAAGTCTCAACAGCTGAATCCAATGTGCACTTTCTGTTCTTTCAGAGACACATTGAACTCTGCCAGGCCTGCAGACTGGTCTGTTTTTCACTTCTTCACAGTTCACTCTTCCAGGAGGCACACACAGGCAGTTGTTACCATTACAGTAACTATTCAGTGTATTGCCATTTTGTCAGTTTTGAAACACCTCTACACTTTCATTCTGTGGAGATGGCAGAGACATGCCAGCCTCTGAAACTGCACCATCCATTGCTGTGATTAGGTTTAACCTAATGCTTGGTTTTATTTTGATGGCCAGATCATGTGGTTTGGAGACCAAATGTCAGTCAAGATAGTCATCCTCCTGGTCTGCTCTCACACAACTAGCAGCGTAGCTAATTCAGTCTCCTTATCTGTTTTGGTTAGAAAACCATTCCCATGTCTTATTTATTAAAAAAAAAACAAAACCAAACTAAAACACAAAGTAACTAAACTGATGGAGAGCTAAAAAAAAAAAAATTGGCTAGGACTTTATGGAGACCCTTTTTGATCAAGCTCTTCCAGAGTCTGATGCCTCACGCACTGTGTTTTAGAGCAAGAAACAGGTAAGTTTCTTCGAAGTTTCTCCTGTGAGCTAGTGAAATTCATGTATGCCACAGCCTGAAATTTACACAGTAAAGTGTTACAGCTGTCTAGAGATGCACATGTGAAAACAAGCATTTTAAAAGACGATTGTTCCAAACACTCCTTTAAGCACACAAATGTACATCATTTAAGCTTTCTTTGCATCACATATCTGGTAAAGGAGAGGTAGAATTAGCGGCACTAAAACCTCCCTGGGTTTTTCCCTGCCACTACAGAAATCCTACCTTGTACTCCCAGGTAGGATCTGTACAGAAGGTCCTGTTGGGTAGACACCTAAGATCAGCCAGGCAGCAGGCAATACAAAGCTAATACAATAAAGACCATCCAAAGAGCAATTTCTTCTCAAGGAGCAAGTCCTACTACCTCTAATTTCATGTGCCAAACTGCTTCTAATGGCAGCTAAGGTGAGTAGACAGGGATTTCCCCATGGCTTACATTGCTGCATAGTGCAAAGACTGCTGAACACTGAGGGTGAATGGACTACTGTACCACTTCGAAGCAGGAGATCTGGAGCAGAAGCTATGAAATACAAAATGCATTAGTGCAATACATTAGGAAAGATTAACTCCTTAACCAAAGGATAGAAAAAATATAGATAATTCTAAATTTTTTTTTTTAAAAAGGAAGTTTTAAACTTTATGCAGTTCTTGTTGAGGTTTCAATCAGTGTTACACTTTTTTCCCCATTTGTACCCCTGAGTCAAACATTTAATAAACATTGTACAGTAGGTACAGAAATTAGTGTCTAGTTAAAAAGCAACAGATTTGAATGGCCATTGCTTTGTAAGTGTTAAACAGTGACAATAACCTTCCATACAGGAGAAGAAAAAAAATAGCACTCTCATTTGTTCTTAGTTTATAAGTAGGTTAAAGATCTCAACAGTTTCCAACCACATTGTTTCCGTGTCCTAGGCTGAGATTTGTGATAAATTAAGCCTTCAGTAAGGAAACCTGTTGGCACTGCATCATTTGAGTCTGCACGGTTGACAACAACTACAACAAAGCAAAGCAACCTTTCCAAGTTATAAATTGCATGAGACCATGTTAATCTTGGAGCACTACGTGAAGGTAGGCAGAGTTCTTTGACTATAATTGTCAGAGGCTTTAACTTCAATACCCCTTATATCCAATATATTTTACTAGAGTAATAACTAAATTACCATAATTTTGGCCTCTCGGCCTCTATTACAATGGAATATTAACACTTTGACTAACTTAAACATGGTAACATTCAGCTCACTAGAACTTCTGCTGACTGTCTCCAAGAATAATTCATGCCTTTTGCACTTTTCTTCTTCCTTTCTTTACAACATCAGGAATAAAAGCTTATTCAGAAGGCAAGTTTACGTGCAATCACGACTCACTGTTAATCATTTGGTTTGTTCTGAAAAAAGTGTGTGAAGGACCACCCTGTGTTAATGGGTTTAGGAGAGTCTTCATCATCTTTTGGGGGAAGGAGAAACTGTCGGGAATTAATTGAACACGGGCTCCCAAAAGATGCATTTTCATGGTTGCTTTCAGCTGATCCAGGAGAGTCTGGAGTGCCCATGTTCCAGGCGCTTGTGTTTGCTTGAGGTCTGTAACCTGCAGTTTTATCCAATTCTTCCTCCACAGGTGAACGACCCTCTATTTTCAGAGCACTGATAGACAGCTGCATTTGTGGCTTATAGCCTGCTGTAGTCACTAAGTCTATTTCTGGCTCCTCCTCTGGTTTAATTTGAGGCTGATACATTGACTGGATGTCAATGTAAACCACCTGAGATGACCCCCCAGGTTCCTCTGTAGGGGGATTTGAGATCTCCTCTTCAATGATAGGGGGGCAGTAGGACACAACAACGTGGTTCTCCATTTCTGAGTCAGAGCCATCTTCAGGCACAGTGGTCTCTGCTGCTGGGGACATCATCTCTGTGTCTTCAATCTTTGGAGCTGTAGACTGTGTTTCTACCACTTCAACGCTGTTGGGGGTGCATGGGTTCATTTCCAGTGTTTTAAGTGTCTTATTCCCCTGAAATGAGAAAAAGGAGAAGGGGGTGACACTAAGCTAAAAGATCTGGAAAATCTGAAAGCAACAACTTGCCCAAATTACAGCAGTTTTCTGGCTTGTGGATGGTACTCATCCCATGGCCATTAGTACCAATACGTTAAAAAAAAAAGAAGTGTTAATATTATTTTCTGGCTCATGTAGCATATACACATCTTCATACTTTCTGCTTCTTCTAACATATTGACAAAGATAGGTGTATTACTCCTATATTTTTATCAGGTACTGACACTTCTTACTAGCTGTGAGAAGAGAAATGCAGCAGTCCTTTCCTAGATCAAACATTGCAAGTAACTACATTAACAACAACAAAGCTGTAGATAGCACCTGACAGAAGTTACTCAGTAAATTGGCTTGTTTCCCCTTGCCACAGTTTTTTTCTACAATGGGAACAAATGAGTCAAAGTTTGCAAAAGAATTCTTTAACTTGTTTTATCTTTCAGAAGCTTAAAATACTAGATTTAAAATAAGAGTTACCTCACAGATGTTCCTCTGGAACTGCAGTGCCTTACTATTCTCAGGATTCGGGATTTCTGGATAAAATGTTTCCTTAATCCTTTAAAGAGGAAAGAATAAACTATTATAAAGATAGCTAGGCCTGAAACAGATTGTGGATACAAAAAAGGAGTCAGAATATTTCCTTTTAATTCAGAATACTAAAGACATCTGGTGCAAAGATTTAGTATGTTGAACTTTCACTGAGTGTAATGGAAAAAACAGCAACTTTTTTTTTTTTTAAGTGGGGAATTTAATACTCCACATTTACTAAAAGCTGAAGATGGTATGTCTACCTTTGTTTGTAGAGGGCACACAAATTACAGTTTGTCGCCAGCATATTTCCATTTGGGAACTATTTATAAATGGTGCTCACTGGGAGACAGGCTCCTGCAAAAACTTTCTGCATTCCTCCCTCTGACCTCTCTCCAACTCAGTTTCTCCCTCACCTTCTGCAATGTGTTTTTGCCACCCACCTTTAAACAAAGCCCACTAATATCTTTGGGTAGTTAGAGAAAAAAAAGGAGTAACTAAAATCATGGAAAACCCTAGCACTGAAGCAAAAACTTCCAGAAAACGATGAGAATCCAAGGCAGGCATTTACCATTCCCTCTTTCGGTAGCAGAAGATGCTGGCCAATACTCCAAGCAGCACCACCACTGCCACAGGAATGAGAATTGCAATGATTAATCCTACAGCTGGGGGATGAAAAAAAAGAAAAGACAGTAAATACATATCTAATGTTATCAGCAAGTTTTATGCCTTTTCTAACATTCCCACCAATTAAAGGCCATCCCATTACACTCATCTAGTGCAGTGGTCTGCAAACAGTGACCTACACCATTACCCTTCCCCTTTGCTGGAAGAGCAAAGTCCATCCATGAACAGATTCAGTGATAATGATGGGAATCAACAGATATTTCTCTCTTATTGCTTAATTGTAGAAGGCTTCATGTGCAGCTCAAGACTTGCTGCTACGGTGATTGTGTTACCACTAAGCACTGGAATTGCACTTTCATGCTACCTGAGCTGGCCAAGTTTCTGATAATGACTCTTCTAGGCCAAGAACTCGTTGCACAAACAGCACTGTCTTTTATATGTTTTACAATGCTTCCAACCCCTTCAGCTCCAATACATCCCCAGTGCCTTCTTCGATTGGTATTAAATGCCTCAAGTTCGATTTTTCATGTACTTTAGTTGCACCCCAGTGTTTAGTCCTTCACAGGAAATACGTTTTTTCTCTCATTCCCCAAAGTCAATCTCTTTTTTTTTTTGTAGTTGTCTTTTTGTGTTTGCTTCTGTCAGGGGATCAATAAAACTGAATTCAAAGTAGAGAGGCATCTGTTTACAATTCTGAAACTGATAAATATTTCCACAATATCTTACTTCCCACCATGTATTAGGGGATTCATCATGGGAAACCTGACAAAAACAACTGGCTGTTTGAGAAAACTAAGCTCAGACTCCACTATATTTAGTAGTAGGTTAGAAGTTATTTTTCTGTGTACATTACCATGAACTACAAAGTAGCTGTAATAAGAAAGGATCTTTCCCTCACTCTGAACTGTACCAATTTTTGTATTTATAAATAACCAACTAAATAAAGGAAAAAATTAGATTGCAGGTCCAAACTACCTACAGGATGAGGAAAAACCCACAAACCAACAAAATAAACTCAGCTTTAGATACTTTGTACAACCCCTGTGCTAAAGACAGGGGTATGTCTCAACAGGGATAATCAACTTACAGTCCTCCTTTGTCACCACATAGAGGCTGTTTGGAGGGCTCAACCCACCAGCCGTGTAGGCTTGTAGTTCCAGCTGGTAACTTGTTTTTCCTTGAAGATCAAGTATTTTCATAGACTTCTTCGTTAAGTCAGTGATATTGTTAACTTTAAGTTCTGGATTCCCTGTTTGGAAGCAGTAAGAAAAGCATAAGTTTGTAAGAGAGAATTCAAAAAGACAACCTCAGCTTTTGCAAAACTTTCATGAAGTGAGCATATGAAACCTGAAGAACAGTCCATGTAAAGCAAAACTGAAATAAGGACCCCTAGCAATGCTGCTTGCTTACACAGCACCAAACAGCGCAGGAGTGTGGTGCTGCTACTGCAGATTGACTTCGCTTCCTTATCCCCCTGCTCGTCTTCTTAGGAATGTGAGTCAGCCTTCAATCCTGATGGGACAGGAACTGGAAGAATATACCCTATTAAATATAGCCATGTAACCTCCCTGCCTCATCTGCCCAGGGTATCTGAGCAGGGGACAGCATGACACATTGCCACTTAGTCACTGCATTACTTTATGGCCCCAGTGAGACAGGGTTTTCTCCAACTTTTGCTTTATATTAAAAAACAACTGCGCTAACCACACAAGGAGCTGATTATTTTAAATGCCTTTGTCACATATCAGGGGCCAATTATAACAGTGAGTAATGCAACTGAATTATTATTAAAGAATCTTTTTTATTAAAGTGAAATTAAGCTATTAAAAACCAAAGAAGATGTAAGTAAGGAAGTTGCAATCTATACAATTCATTTACCTGATTCTGAGAGTCTAGGCTTTAAAGCATCTTTTTCACCTTTTGCAAAGGAAAGAAGATATCCTTTTAAAAACCCTCGGCATTCTTCAATAGGAATGTCTTCCCATTTTACCAATATAGAATCAGAAGAAGTTTCTTCAACAATAAAATATGGTGCAGTTTTTGGAGCTGTAGGGAGGATTACGAAGGAAGAAACTAGTAAGAAATTACCTTATCATTAAATGCTGAAACCATGTAAGTATTTCATCAGTTTTATTTTGGGGCTAGCATTTTCCAACCTTTTCCTCAAGACTCCTCACTGTAAAGTACATGTGAAAGACTTAGCAGGAGATGCTACAAAAATACAGCTATGTTGGACTCATTAATTACTGCAGTATTATCTACTAAGAGGTGCTAGAAGAAAAATTTCTCTTTGGTCAGCCTTCTTACAGACCCATACATGTAAATACCCTTCTTCCTGCAACAAACCCCAAAAGATTGTATAAACATTCAGAGAATACAAATCAGCTTTTAAAGGCTTTAACTCTGTGACTTCACAGCTTGTCTTAAAACTAAACAAACTCCACATTTCTACCATGGAGTTCTATCTCAGCTTAAAAGAACTACTCTTAGCAGTTTTTACAAGTCCTTATTCCAATACCTGAAGCCTACAGAAAGCATTACAGCAGATAATGCATAAGGTCATGTGCACCAGGACTTAGTCTGACATCTGGCTTTGATCCAGCTGAATTCATGTTTAAGAATGCATCCGTTTTTCTCTTGATGATTATCTGTCCAAAGGCAAATCTGAAGTTTTAGAATAAATCTATGCTCTTGCGCATTTCTCAGTTCCTAATAAGTTTCTTCTACATATTAAAGGCATTTTTAGTTCCTCAAAGTCTTTACATCTTGAAAGCTTCTGTCTGATCTGTTCATAACACATATGGAAAACTCTTCTGGGAAACAGTTCAGAATTTTTGCAGAGATACAAATGGCTGAAAATTGAGTTTCTGGTAAAATTGCCTTAACCTCACCTTCAACCTTAGCAATGAAATAAACAACACCATTTCCAAGGACTCAGATTATGTCAGCAGCTCAGTTTTCCAAGCAAACTATTTTAGCAGAAAACACACTGAACTTCAAAGTGAAATGGGTGCTGTAGTTACAATGCAATACAGCTGTGGTGTTAAATGGTAAAGTCATGTTCAGACACCTGGGAACAGAAAGACAGACACTAATGCATCTTCAGGCCAGCAAAGCTCAGCACTGGGTCAAACCCCAGTTACCCCGACAGGGTTGGTGTGGGACAGAATACAAGTGCAATCCTCAAGGTGGTTTGTGCTCTAGGATCTAGTTTGGATCTAAGAAGTGCTTTCAAACAGAAATGTTACGGATACTTTTTGTATTTGCTGAGCTGTACCAAATGTGCTTGGAAGTTTACTTGGACTTGATGAATCAAAAAAGTTGCCTTCTCTTGTGTAGAAGGGACCACAGCCATGTGGTTCAAGTTATGGCTGTGAATTGCTGTGACACTCTGTGCCACCACACAAGCTGGAGAACACAGGGCTATTGCATATGCTTGGACCTCGAAGCGGCTGGAGAAATGCATTACAGTTATACACAGGGAACAAACAGAAGTCAGTAGCACTGCATGAGGATTCTGGTCTCAGTCTTCTTCTGCCAACACTGAGCTAAAAATAGAGACAGACTAAGTTCACTTTGCAGAGATCCTGAGTGATAAAAGTGCACTTACGCAGCTCTTTCATATACCCAGTTATGTTTTTCAACAACTGATATCCACTGGATTTGCAGCCATACAGTGAAAAGTTATATCTCACGCCAGGTTTGAACAGAGCTGCAAGAGAAAATTGCTGTAAGAATATTTCACTTCTGAAGAAGGACACTTCTAGATTTCACATGATGCAGACATATAAATATGTATTAAAAAATTACAAAGTGTAACAGTATAAATACCATCCCTACTTCTAATTTCTACAAAAACTGTGCCATCAGATATGGTTTAAAAGCAGTAACCAAATCTAGCTTCCAGAGAAAGTTTAGTACTAAACAAAGAGGATTCAAAACAAGCTACTCAAATTGCATAAATTGCCTTTTCCATGGGGAAACACAAATTGAAGTTACCCGAAATAATCCCTTTCTTTTCCTCCCACAGCAGCCATGTAGATCCTGCCTCCTCAGAAATACAAATGCACTTTGAAATAACCAGGCTTACTGGAGCACAAAAGATATGCAGAAAACTCCTGAAAGTGACAGTGAAGCAACTTAGCAATGAACTTCAGTCCTGAACTGACTTTAGAAAACACACATAGTCATCAAAGTCATGATTCTCATGTCTTTGGTGGAAACACAGATGTTTGATCCTATAATGTGTAAATAATTTACCACTTTCTGGGATTTTCTCAAGTCAGGGCTGTACACTATTTTCAAGATTTTTTCTAAACAAGATGTCACTGTGAAACGACACAGAATTCAAATAGGTTTTGCAAGAATTCAGGTCCAGCCTGAGAGATTCTCCTTGCAAGACTAAGAGCAGAGGTGGATTTGCCAGCTTGAGCTAGCCCTAGCAGCTGGATAACTCACACAAGGGTCACATGCTGCAAGAACCATCCCAGGGAAGAACTCAGGAGTAAAGCAGTGCATCATTGGACAGACACAGTATTGTCTGCTTAAAAAAAACCAATCTAGCTAGCACAAACGAAATCAACATGGACACAGTGTTGTAATTACAGACAGAAAAACATATTGCCCCCACCCTCCCAGGTCTCACTCCCCCTCAACTTTCCTATGTCAATCTCCTTTTGAATGGAGATTTTAATACTAAATTCTTCTAAAAAGCAAATATATACCCTTACAGACAACAGGAAAAAAAAATCCTACATCTTTAATGGGTTCTCTCTTTCCTCTTCTGCTGCTACTAGTCCCACCACAGCTGAGTTTCATTTCCCTGATCTGCCCACCAGCATCTAGAGACCTGGAATGTGCCCTGTTCCAGGAAATTTCAATAGTTGACAGCAAGCCAACACATGGAGGTCACACTTAAAAAAATCTGCCTCATGTAAAAACAACGGATTAGTCTTCTCCCATCCTGAGCAGCACTGTTTATACTTAGAATCCAAATAAAACCCCAAACTCTAGATTAACCATTATGCATTAGGCTGAGTTAGGAAATTGTGGGGTACAGCTAGAAGAGGTAATTTCAAAACAGTTAATAAACACAGGATGATAAAAGTTAAGTCAAGACTGATATTTGGATCTGGCAAGATTGTGTAAGAAATTAAAATAAACACTGTACCAAGAAGAATTTCATTTATTTACACAAGTACACAGCAATCAAACAATCTGCAACCTATAGCTTTATGCTGCTCTTATTCCACTTGCTGCTCAGGGTTTCAACCAGAAAGACTCACAAGAAATTATTTCTGACTCACCAGATTTTATCACTGCATTTGTTGTATTTGAAGGAAATTTCTGCCAGTCCACAGTACAGGGTTCAGACCCAGATGAACGACACCATTTTACTATGTAGCCACAGGTCATGTCTGGGTAAGAATCCCAAGAAATATTAATTCCATTCCCCATTGCCACGGCCTGATCTGTTGTGACATTGTCTGCAACAAAGATGATAAAAAAATCCATAAAAGAGCAGACACTTATCTATAGACCAAGATGAAAGAAAGCCTTCCAGACAGAGCACAATGGCTTTATAAACGACAGGCATTTCTAAGAACGAGAGACACGCGTGAACTGTGACATTCGAAGCAGTGCACTCAGCTGCGCTTTCTGGAGTGCTCAGAATCAGACATAGCCTGCAGCAAATCCCTCAGCCAGCCTTAAGTATGATGACGAGAAATGCAGCAGCTCAGGACTGGCTTAAAAAGCACTTTTGCAAGGTAAGGATTTACAGCAGATGTCAGGTTCAAATATGAATTGACACCAATCTGGCAGGAGCCTCCAGCTATAAATTCCTGCTGTCATTTCATCAAATGGTTTGCTTTGTGTTTCTTTCAAAGTGTCTTGCTGTCACTCGCCCAACCACAGACAACCATTTTTCATGAAGAATCAACAGCAATAATCATGTCTCTGCTGAACTTCATGGAGGCTTCAGTCTACCAAAGGTAAATTATACAAGAAAGAAAATAAAATAAAAAAACCCAAACCCTCTGCCTTTAGTCTATTTTCCTTGTTTCTGATTATCAAAAGTTTAGCTGCCCTTGAAGTGATCAGATCTGGGAACAGCTTCCGATTCCTGCAGCTGCCCTCCATGGCTGTCCATCAGATGGGACCCCGCAGAGACAAGGGATAGTTTCCAAAGGCCACCACAAAAGCAGTGGCCCCATGACAGATCTGCAAAAACAATCTCAGGGTTTCAGTTTTCCTTTTTCAGCGTTCTCATTTATGCTCCCCATTGAGTCTATTATTTCATTTTATTAAAACCATAAACTACGGAAGGCTGAAGGGCAAGGACAGTTTTTAAGAATTAGTGCTATGAAAACTTTACTCTCACAGATGTGCTATGAATGTCGAAGGACTGTCTCTTTCTAAATAATATTAACATACAGTTAAGTGTACAATCCTTTATAAGCTTACTCATGGCAAGAAAAAGACACATGAATAAAAAAAGCAAATCAACTCCACAAGGGTTTTGATACTTTCCCCAGAAAAACTACTATGCATCCAGAGAAACTACATTTCTATGATGCTGAAAAAGACCATTATTTCTAATTAGCAGACTTTAATTTTTCTATTTGCAGAAAAGAGCTTTTACTGACAGTAAGTGCATACTGTCTAAAAAATACTTAAATATACCACACTCCATCTTATTTCCTGAGCTAGATGACTAGAAATTCACCATGGGCAGTACTGCTCATTTTGGTGTATTTATAGCTGCAGCCTAGACTAGAAGAACAAATAACTACTAGCACTAGAGCACTACTGTAGTAGGGAAGCCTGGATCAGAAAGATTATATGCCCCAAATCTCTACAGAGCACTTTTCGCAGACAGTGACAAATTAGTTATGGCAGAGAATCCTTTGTTTGTCTTTTCAGTTTTCAGAAAACCTCAGCAGATCTCCAGCTTCAGACCTTCTTGCTTTCTTATGGACATTAAAAGAACTTACAGACTGCACACAGGAAGCAGCCAGAGAAGATGTCTGGGCAAAACTGCCATCCAGTTCTTTGACTGAGTCATCTTTTATGACTCTAGTCAGTGACTCAATTCCTATACCAATTCAGGAGCAAATCTTTAATGAGTACAAGTTGGGTAACACCAAAGGGAACCTCAGACATCTGAGAGAAAGGTATAAATGAATGCAAAGCTGTAGCAGCCATCAGCTATTCCACACCACAAACGTATTACAGAGACCTCTGACTTCCAGAGCCTCATTCTTTCTCTGCTGAAGGAGAGCTGTAAAAGCATTTCAAATCAACTGTCCCATACAATTACTTTTCCCTCCAGTGGGCAGACTAAGAATATACTACAAGGTATTACTATTGGTGCTGTGCTCAGTTCTGGGCTCCTCAGGACAAGAGAGACATGGAGCTCCTGGAGTGGGTCCATGGGAGGGCAACAAAGATGCTTAAGGGACTGGAGCATCTCTGTTATGAGCAAAGGCTGAGTCTGAAGAAAAGTTGACTGAGAGGAGACCTCATCACTGTCTGTCAGTGTCTGCAGGGAGGGGTCAGAGGAGGGACCAGGCTCTGCTTGGTGGTGCCGGCCAACAGGACAAGAGGCAATGGGCAATAAGTGATGCACAGGAAATTCCACCCGAACATGAGGAAGAAATTCTTTACTGTGACACTGACCACACACTGGAACAGGCTGCCCAGAGAGGCTGTGGAATCTCCTCCACTGAAGATACCCAAGCATCATCTGGACACAATCCTGTCCTGTGTGGTCTCGGATAACCCTCTTTGAGTGGGGAGATTGGACCAAAAAAACCACTGTGTGCCCTTCCAACCTGACCCATTCTGGGATTCTTTGTTTTGGAGAAGCACAATAAACATTATGTACAATGGTTTTCCTTCACATAGTAACAAACTTGGTTTTTTCATCTCACTGTGAATCTCAGCCAAAACACATTTCTTCCTATGAAAGATGGCCATGTCTCATCAAAACCTGAGTTGCCAGACAAACAGCTGTGACACGTGTTCTCCAGGTGGGCAAGGAGAAGCAGACCCATGAATGCTCCTGGCAAACAAGCAGAGAGGGGCCTTGCTGTGTAAATCTGCCCTCCCTGCAGAGCACCAGCCAGATCTGGAGCTAAAGGCTTGGGCTTTGGGAGATTACACTTTCTGGTGTGCGGGGAAGCATGGACTCTCAATAACCACTTCACAATATTATCTACGCTCCAAGCTCAGTCTTAGGAGCAGAAAATCATTATCTGGCTCAGCTACTTCCCTTTACAAAACCCTCAGCAAGAGCGGCAGTGTTTTAATTGGGAAGCTAAAGCCCTACCTCCTTTTCAAACACTGGCTCCCTAGCACAAAGATGCCAACACTTTACCAACCAGTCCAATTAATATTCTCCTGCAGAGCTCACAGGCATTGAACTGACAATTCTCGCCTTAAAAACCCACACAACACCTCCAAAACCTCTGAATCTCTTTAGCACGTAACACTTCTCAGTGTCTCAACACACAGGAACAAACAGAACTCCCTAAATATCACGGGTCCAGACCAATGCTTTTGAAGCCTCATTGTTCTTGTTCCTGAGAGGTCTCCAGAAAAGTGCAAATAGCTGCAAAGACTGTGCACTATCGTCTTTATTTTCTGTAAAGAGCACAATTAATTGGTGAGACACCACACTAAAAGCGAAGCAGCATTTTTTTCCCTGCCCAGCAGATTTGTGTGGGGAAATTAACACAAACAAAGCATTATTTTTCAATAAATGAACTCTTCCAGGTATTCCCCAAGCTTTGAAGGTGTTTAACTCTCAGCTGGGAGCACTCACCACTTGGAAGTTCCACGCTTGTTATCGTTGAGGGGGGAGATGAGCCCGCATGGTTTTTGGCTACAACACTAATTACACAATCACTTTTTCCAAGTTTTATCTCAGTACTGTTTGAAGGTTCACTGACCACTTTATGCTCCAGTAGTGTCTCTAGCAGGTAGCAGGACACTTCATGAGACACTATTTTTCCATTGGCTTCAGAAAGGGATAAGGGCTATGAACAGACAAAGAGCGCATTAAAACCAAAATGCAATATACAGAAGAAGACATAGGATAATATGAATTTACTATTCTTGATCTAGTCTGATGACTGTATAAGACTACAAGGCAAAAAAGTTACTCAAGTGTGACTTTGAGAATTAATATGTACGTTCCTAAGTTTTTAATTTTCAACTGAGTTGTAGAAAAATTTAATTTTTCATGTGAAATGCTTCTCAATGCAATGTTTAAATTATAAAACTTTAATAACAGTCTCGTTTGGGGAAAAATACTTGTATCAATGAATGGCTCTATAAAAAGTTAAGAAAAGCAGTCCGGTTTATTGACTACAAACTTCACTAATTTATAAATGTGTAAGTAAATAGCTTTCGGTACAATTACATTACATATCATTCTAAGTGTCTTATCTACCTTCCAGAAGACTTTTAGGCTTTCTCCAGAAGGACTTCTCTCTCTCCAGATATCTGGTCCTCTTGAAGGAGCTAAATAAAAAAATAAGAGTGGTAGTTTTTTTCCCCAGTTGCATAGTAGACAATTTACCATCTATTAAAAAGTTAGGTTTTTTTAGATGACTAATTTTAAAATATATGTCTTCAAAAATTCAACATTTTATCATCAAGAGATAGATGAACTTACGGGCTTCTGATGTTGTCTGCTCCACTCCCCTGCTCCAGTCACTCCATCTCCAGAAGTGGTCAGCAGCCGAGCAGCGCACCCTGAACTCGTATTTGGTGTCTGGGTGCAACGCATTCAGCTGAGCTCTGTAACTTGAGAATTTCCCACCAGGCATGGAGACATTGTGCTGTTAAAAATTTACAGAAATTGACATGATACATATTTTTTTTTCTCCTTGATTATGCTGCTAGTCAACACCTAAAAAGGTGGGGTTTTTTTTCCCCTAAGAATACTGACAGTGTCTAAGCTGCAGTCAAGCCCTATGAACAAAACAGTGAAAAATAAAAATATTTCCTATGCAGTCACCCTAACCAATGAAGAAAATTGTAGAGATCCACCAAAATAAAGTCTAGAAAGAAATTGAAGCATGACAGGAGGCAGCACCTTTGAGATGTAAAGTGTGAAAAGGAGAGGCAACACTGATGAGCCTTCAACAGGCTGAGCTCTGCACACAGTAGCTGGCGGTTTTTTCCCATCTATCCTGTTCAGTCCCCCTCTCTCCCATATGCAGCAAACTGCTCACATGGGGCAGGCCAGGATTTCACCTCTGGTATTCAGAACCTGCACTTCCACTGAGCAAAAGCACATCAGACTGTGGGGACAAAGGCCTTTTTCCTACGAGACATGCACAGAAGTACACTAGAGACAGTCTGCTTGGGCATGATGTTTACCATGCAGTCTGCTTCCTTAATTTTTCCTTCAAAAGACAGTATCCAGGTCTTACCCAGGTGATCTCAGTTCACAGATCCTTTGACAGGACTAGTCTCTCCTATTATTCTTAAAGTGGCATGATTCGACAGAGCATTTCAGTTTCACAATTACTTAAAGAAACCCTAAGCCTGGGAATATTTTTTTACTGAATCTAATTACAACACATGTGCATCACAGCTGCCAAAAACTGGACTCCAAGTGACTTTAAGATGCAACCAATTGTGCATTTCTAAAGCCAAATGACAACTTGAAAAATACTAGAAAAGCCAACAATCTCTCATACGGACAGAAACGCTTCTGAAAACATCCTCAAAATGCCATGTAAAACTCCAGAACAATTTCACAGCTACTTTTGTGACAGAGAACTCCTGGGGTTTTTTTATTAAGCAACCAGCGACCATATAACAAAGCTATAAAAGCTTCTGCCAAGCTGTTTGCTGCATAAAAAATATCTGTGGCTGCAGGCTCTGATACAGGTGCAGGGAATCAAACTGCTGTGGAAGCTTAAGTCCTGACCCTCTCCCACTACCCCAGATGATTGATCCAGCAGCAGGGTTAACAAACGAGTGCATGCCCCAGGTTTGAAGCTTCATATTCCAAAAATATCTGCGTTCCTTTTGTAGTACCTAATCTCTGGTATTACTTGACACATGTCATTACAGAGAAAATATGAAAGCTTAAGGCTTCCACACTCATTAAGTGCTTTGAAAGTATTTAAAAAATACTCTTACAGAGCATGCACCCTATTATTTTGGAGGCATGTACATAATGATTATCTTCAGTCTTAGCTGAATCATTTCTGTGGCTTGATTTACGTTATTCAAGGCTGTGCTCAACAGCTGTGCCCAGCTGGCAACTAAATGCAGAGGGTAACAGAACACCGCTAAAAATCAAACAAACATTGCAAAAAGAAGCCTCTGAGGTTAATGTGCTCAAATTACAAATTCAGGCTCTGTGCACCAAGACCTGAGAATTCACTATGTGCCTACTTGAAATGTACGCACAAAGAAACTGGGCCTTAATCTCAGGTCAACTGAAAATGCACTTCTCATTAGGCTTCCTCAGTGGGACAGGTCACTCCATGCTAAGTCAGGCAATACAGAAGAGAATATATCACACCACCTACACCCAGTGTCTGATGCTGGTGTCTAAATTAGTATCCTAAGCTCCTCTGACAGTCAGCAGAGTAAATATGCAGCTCCAGTCCGTGATGCAGAGCACCAGGCAGCAGCTGGAAACCTGAATGGCTGAAAATCTGAACCCCACCCAGAAATGCCACCTTCTGACTTGCTGCAGAGGTCCTCACTGGGGTTTACCTTTGGATACATCCCGCGGCAGAATACTTCCCTACCCTGTCTCTACATCACTGACATGACAGGCTTAGCAGCTGCCCATTATGGCCACATATATGTCAACTGCTGACAGCAAACAAATGAATTATTCTCTGAGGGGAAAAAGTAAAGGGAGAAATTCAGCTGCAGACTGAAAGATCTGAAACAGCCACTGTGGAAGTCTGCAGGGCAGCAATGCATCCTGGAACAAGAGTGTGTAAATACAGCTTGCACCAGGAAGGACAAAGCAGAAGGACTATTACCTAAAAGGTCAGCATAAAGCACTATGCACCCCTTTCAAGTACCAAATAATATGGTGTGTAATTTGATTTTCCTCTAGTGTTCAAAACAAAAAAAACACCAACCAACCAACTAACTAATAAATCAAAACCACCCAAAATAGGCAACAACAGAGATGAGCAGCAAGTTTTATGATTTTAGTAAATGAACTTCTATTCATTACTACATTAATGATTTAATAAGATCATCAGAATGAAGCTCTTAGTGAGAAAATAATTTGAAATGTGATTAGTTCAGTAAAAAAGATCAGCATTTGTGCCAAAAAAATTATCTTTTAAAAGCAACACTTACCAGTTTTTTCTCAGAGCGACCACTGATAATTTCAATTTGACACAGAAGCCTGATCCCAGCAAAGCTGCCATTTATAAACCAACGCAGTTGGACGCTTGTAGAGTTGTTTCCAGTAACAGTTAATTTTTCTGGGGTTTTTGGATGAACTTAAAAAGGAAAGAAAAAACCTTCAGTTATTAGAAAAAAACCCCACTTATTTTAGTTCAGAAAAATCTCATTTTAGGAGATCAGAGAGAATGAGAAGGATAAGTGTTTAAATCAGCAACTGGGAAAACTGGTGCTGGGAAGGCACCTGCAAGCAGTCTCATTCCTGACTCTCTTCTCGGCTATCAAACATGGAAACAGATTTACTTAAGCCGCCCTTCCAACGAGCATATGATAAGGAGTTGAGACACAAAAACCCATTTTCCCTCTTACTGATTTTATCAAAAAAGTGAAACACCAGCTATTTCAGATGACCACAGTGATGGATGAAATTTACTCAACTTGGTTTAACTTCTGTGAACTTTTTAAGTCAGGACTTAAAATCTGCAGACTAGGATGGAGGAGGATTCCTAAATAATCCCACCCCAAAATTCCTTTCACAGAATTTTTCAATAATATTCAGCACTAATACTCACAGCTATTAGAGAAAAAAATATCACTGTTGGAATTGGTCCAGTTACCCTTAAGGAAATATGCACTCTGCTTTGGGAATTAAGTGGACAGTGTGGGAAAGAAAGAAAAGGAAACAAATAGAAAATAGCAGCATACCACCTGGGTGTGAAACAGCCCAACTTATAATTAACAGAAACAAATTATGTTTTTCTCAACTCTCTCAATTTACTCTGACAATTCTAATCTCATGTTAGTTGAACTGGGACCTGGACAAAAAAAAATTGCACTATCTTCATGCTTAAATTTAGTTTTTTGGAGAACAGCAGAATACTGTAAACAATAGGAATCTCTGAAACCTCAGCTGTGGTTGTGGAGGAGAAAAGGGTGGCAATGCTAGAGAGGTGGTCATCTCCCTTTCCTTTTGTAAACTGAAAATCTAATGAGAGAAGTTATTCCTTTCTCCAAACCATGACAGCAGATTATCATGGCTATTACCAATACCATGCAATAGTCCTGATATTACCTTCTGTCTTTTCATGCTATTTTTTCAATGCTCCAAATCCTGCTCCTGTTAAACTGTGTAATATTTTGCCCCATAAGCAGACACTGACATACAGGGTCCTTTACAGTTCATCTCAATTTTAATTGTTGATGTGTAATAGCATATGAAGCAAAACATAAACTTGCCTAGAGAAGTTGTGGATGCCTCATCCCTAAAGTGCTCAAGGCCAGGCTGGATGGGGCACTGAGCAAACCTGATCCAGTGCGTGGCATCCCTGTTCATGGCAGGAGGTGGGGCACAGAGGGTGTATGTTGTGTGTTGGAACTAAATGATCATTAAGGTCCCTTCCAACCCAAGCCACTCTGGGATTCCATGATAAACAGCAGCTGGCTAATTATTAGATCACATATTAGCATTTATCACACAGCAGTTTGTCCAACACGGCAGCCCTGCTGTTGAGAACTGGCATTTCCCTGTACAGCTCATCATTGCCTCAGGACCTGCCCTGAGTTGTTTTCAAGTTCAAATTATTGAATATGGCAGTAATCTGGTGACAATTAAGGAAAATAATGAAAAGTATACCATGTCAGAGCTCTTCAAACCCAAAACTAAAACCAGCATGTATTAAACACATTTTTTCCCTTTGTAAGTCATTAGTCTTACCTCTTTGAATTATATCAACCAAAAGAGATGACTGTGCTTGCCCAATAGCATTGGAGACACCTAATATGAAATCATAGGTTTTCTGATCAGGCAATACTGGAAAGCCACAGACACGGTCTCTGCTCATTTCATTGACTTCACATGAAACATTTTTACTAGATATTCTACAAAGTAAAGAGAGGAGGGAAAAAGCTTAATTTTTGAGTAAGTTAATTCCTAGCAACAGTCAGAAGTCTAGACTGACAACGTGGTACAGAATGATGGGTTCAGTTCACATGGCTTACAGAATTATTTGATTGCAGAGGCATATCTAACACCACAAAGCAGGTTAAAGTGGCATCAGTCATGACTTGCCCTGTTCTCATGTGAAACTCTCCTCTTCCACTAGAATAACATTTCCATTCTCTCACTTCTCAAAAGCCTGGAAAACAGGTAGGTCCTGTAAAACCACCTCACAAGTCACAACCAAGATTCTGATTTAAAGTATCTTTGTTCAGATCAGCATACATTTGCATTTAAAGCATTTTCTTAATTGCTTTCTGAACTACTGAGATGCTACACACATTGTCTTTCTATAAGAGCTGTCAAATCTGAACTAAGGTTTGTTACCTGGAATACATGCACTAGTCCCAGCTGTCTTTTAATCAAAAGCAGGACAGGCAGTCTGATAATAGACAAGAACAGTGATGAATCTTTAGGGATAAAATCTAAATTGTGTATCTGTATGTATGTACATATATTTGCTTTAATTACCATCTGTGTAAGCCTCTCATTCAGTAGCACAAGTTTAACTAACTTCTTCCCTTGGGCATTTTTATTGTGTTCTAGCTGAGCTCTGATCTCCCTCCACACCGTGCCCTCTATTTCAATAGTTCAGTGTTCAGGGCTGAGAACAAGGGTGAGAATATTTATCCTGAAATGCATCACATTAATCTCACAGCTTCGGGCTGAGCAAAACAAGACTGGACAACATCCTTCCCTATAAGATGAATATGGGCAGTCAGTGACTGAAGCTTCTTTCCTCTGAATAACTGCTCTGTTTCGTCTACCTCTTTGCACCCTACCCAGTGACTTTTTTAGCACTGGCACTCTAGATGACATCTGTGACTGTAACTCAAACCTCATTGCCTCCAGCGTGCTTCTAAGCCACCATGAGACTCCTTTTCTCATCATTTTGTGTGACTCAGGCCTCTCCTGGCTTCTTTCCCTGACTGCTCCTTTGGAATGACACAGGAGCCTCCTCACCATAGGAGTTTTGTTAACTCCTCACGAACTTCTAATCACAACCATTAAGCACTTTGCAAGTGCTATTCCAAACAATGTTTCTTCTTTTTCAAGGCTTTACATGGTGTGAGACAATGTAGTAGGACAGTAGTTGACTGCTTTCTGTGGGTGAAACCAGTATTATTTGTCCTTTTCAATGTTTTGTGGGTAACATTCACTCTGCTTGCTCTAATTCTTAATGCTGAGAGGAGAATGGATGGAGGCCAACTGCTATTTTCCCTAGTGGCATTTGGGAAATGTCCTATGACCTACCTTACAATTGTTTCTCAGTGAACTTCTGTCATCCTGCTTAGCAGAAGCTCAGTAAATGTCTGACATTAGTGATTGACTCCTACTATCTCCCTGTATTTTCATATTGGCCTTGTCCACATGTTGGCAGCAACCTGATACACTTAGCCCTTTATCTAATTGTGAGTTCATAATGGTATAAACCTTTGGGAAAAGTCATCCTTAATTCTCATTGGAATTTTTAGAGGGCTAGATAAGGGTGTTCCAAGTTTAGTTTAGGTACAGCTTCCAGAAACTCTTGGAAAGCATTTTAGGGTCTAAGCAATCACATTTAAGTAGGTATGATGCAGTAAGTCCCAGGCAGCAATGAAGGTATTCCAGTTGTACCCTTTTACTCCTTTTAGTGCTGATTAATTTTACCTTTCAAATAAACTGTACTTTGTTTTTCGTTCTCCATATAGTCCACTGGGCCTGCCTGGTTTCCAGGTGCATTTTATTATCAGAAAGTTGGATGTTTCACAGCTGAGGTTTTGGGGAATATCAGGAGCATCTGTAGCATGAAAGGAAATCAAAACAGTTAGCTGATGTTTTGCCATCCTAGTGTGACATTTGGGCCACTGGCTTCCTGAAAGCATTGCTCTTTTGTTTTGCTGGGTCCTGAAAGCATCATTCTTTTGTTTTACTGGGCTTACATTGCGTGCTTCAAAAATACATGGCAATAG
Source organism: Aleadryas rufinucha (assembly GCA_013397815.1). NCBI lineage: Eukaryota > Metazoa > Chordata > Aves > Passeriformes > Aleadryas > Aleadryas rufinucha. The sequence goes on along the minus strand of VZTH01010709.1, from coordinate 126,258 downwards.
TTACACCCCAACCACAGAAGTAATATGCTTTTAAAAAATGACTATAAAATAGATGGATAATTATTATCAGCCCCATCTGACTAACACTTGACTCGAGAATTCTAAGTGGGTGGGTAATCTGGCAAATCACATGCAAACATGTTCACAAGCTCCAGGCTCTGACCTGGAAGTGTTTCACTGAAACTCTGCCAAGAGTTTTCTGAAATTCTGAGCATCAGTTCAGCCGCTGAGCAATGCAGGAATGCTGTCGGCTGTGCGTCACATTTTCTAACATGCCAGCCCCACCACTGCTTTGAATTCTCCTAACAAGTCGTGTCAAGGAAATGGTCCCTTTAGCATGAATTCCACACTGAATTTGAAAATTAAAGCAAGCCCTGAATGGCTCATCCTCCTCACCATGACTTTGGAAGTGCCCATCTTTTCCTTTTAAATCTTTTCTTTGCTTCCATACTAGAGCAGCGTTGAGTGCCTTGCTGGAAAAGATGGGCAGTGCTCCCAACAGAGAGGGTAACCACGCCAACGTGAGACCAGGCAGAGCACTCACTTCAGGTCTTGTACACTGGAGATGTATGAGACTGGAACGGTCTATGCCAAAGGCATACAACAATATCCACATAAAGATATATCCCCTTCTCTCTGGCCTAGAGAAGGGGAACTAACAAAAGAGGCAACAGTGGCAAGCTTAGTTCAGATTATGAGCAGTGAGCCAAAAAAGAACACCTGTTTTGCTAGACCTAGGCTTAAAATATGTATACGGACCAAACTGGTGTGTGTTTACTTCCTCCACCTTTTCTTCCCCTCACCATTAAGAGGACCATAACAAGTCCTCTCCCCACTAAGTAGGTACTACAAAAAGAAACACTGATAAGAAACAGACTTGGCATCCCATCTCTTTAAGAAAAAACACTGTGAAGGAAAAACCTATGGGATTATCATGGCTTTCATTCTTGAACCACTGACTTATTTACCTGGAAGATTTTCTCACAAAAGCAAATTCTGCACAAATAACGTAAAAATGGTATATCATTGAGGGGTCATAAAAGGCTGAATTCTGCTTCGTGTTTTCTATTGCACACTTAATGTGGGCAATACCCAAGTCAGTGACAGGAGGCATAGGATGGATATCGGAACACACTTTCAAAATTATTCCAGTTTCTCCTGTCCTTTTCCTCAACCCCAAGGACCTTAAGTTCAAAGGCAGGCATTTGTAATGGGGAATAGGATTCTAATGAGCAGCTATTGGAAGATGATAACTCTCAAATTCCCTGTAGGGAAAAAAACACACAAAGCTTTAAAGTCACCAATTATGGGGAAGATGAATGAGGTACATTCAGTCATTTGTTTTAATAGGTATCTGTTTCTGGAACATACGTCTGAGCCTGGCATGGTTACACAGAGAAGATACACAGTATCTTTAAAGAAAATATTAACAGGCTGTTTTAGAAGAATGTCCAGGAAAGAGGAATTACTGCTTGTTGGGGTAGCTCAGCCCCCTGATGGGCTGGAGTCTTCAAGTGACCATCAAGTGGCCGCGCTCCAATGGCTGCACTTCTCCTCTTCAGACAGCCCTGAGGGCGGGTCAGAGGATGGGACCGAAGTCTAAACCCTACCTATGGTAACACCCCTCTCTCCACCCCAAGTTCCAGAAAGTTCTTACTTGCTTGGTTCCCCATTGGTTTGTAACCTTGACCCCCTCCTCCCTATCACCCCCATTGGTGGACACGCCCATCAATATCCCCAGTTCAAAAATGTTATTGGTTGTACCCCCAAACTCCACCCTAGACCCTAGTTTATAAAAATCCCTGCAACCCTCAGATCTTGGTCACTCGTTCCTGGACCCTTCAAGAGCAATAAAGCCTTGGAAACCACACGAGTGTCCTCTCTCTCTCCCTTCGCCTCTGCTGCGCCTCATTCCATCCCTCGCTTGGGGATCGCTCCTTTGCTGTGGAGCCAGCGGATACAGAGCTGCATCCAGGGAGGACTGCAGGAAGGACGCTGAGTCTCTGCGAGAGACCCTGAGCAGCGTCAACTGCCTGGTTTCCTTTGCTGTAATTAGCTCCCGAGGAGTTTCTGCCTTGGATGAGCACCTGTTGTTGCTACAAGTTTAACTGTTGTCTTCACTTGACTGATTGGTAAATCAATGTTTGCACTTATAGTTCTTGCTCTTACTCTCACCTAGTCATGGCCTAAACTAGAACAGATGTAAACATAAACTGATAGAGACTGGTAGAGACAGGGGTTGAATACTCATATGGCAATAAACTACTTGGCATTCCAGATCATGAAAAAGTACATTAGAACAAGAGATCAATGGGAGAAGAACTGGGTCAGGTTCTAAAGAGGGCACGGGTACCTTCTCATTCTTCCAGACTTGGTGTCTGGAAGAATGGCCTTCTTCTTCTTCTGGAAGAGCTGGCCTTTCCACAGTGAAATCAAACACGTACAATCCCCAGTTCAACTTCAAAACCAAGGGCCAGGAGGAAAAAAAGCCACAATAGTATTTTTTTCCTAGCAGAACTCTTAAGAGTCTCAAAATTATTTTAATTTTCCTAAGGTTAGTAAACATGATACTTACATCCTACAAACACGACAGATCCATCCATCCCATTTTCGAGTCTGCACACTACATTTGTCCCACTGCTTTTTGAAGCACTGGCATTTAGCACTCTGATGGCATGGCTTCGACTGCTCAGTTGCACCATTGGGTAGGAGTTTGATCCGTAAGTCATATTTGTTATGCGCTGATCTTCTTCATGGACACAACAAAACGTCACATCTGAACCTACTGCCACCACAGTGTCCAGAGGAAACACTCCACTCCCACCGGGCTCGGTATCTTTTCCTAGCAGAGAAAGAAGAAAACAAACAAAAAAAACAAACAAGAAACCTCACATGAACAATTAGCTATAAACCTGGTGCTGATCAGCTAAAATGTGACTGAGGAGCACTCCAATGCATACGAATAAATGTTTGCTAGGTTTCATTAACTAGTGACTGTATTATTTCTCTAATCAAAACAGCCTCAAAGGCAGCAGCCCATCACCACCTGAAGCTCTTCCTCTGACTTTGGCTTAATTCTTATAAAGAAATAAAAGCCTGTAGCTTTTAGCTAGGGAACAAACATACCAGGGATCACTTCTGCTGGGCTCCAGTCACTCCAATCCTTGGGGCCAACAAACTGTGTTGCATTAACGTAACAGCGAATCTTCACATAGTGTGAAGTGCACTCCAAAGGAATATCTGATGTCCAGTTCCAAGAAAGAATGACATCTTCATGAGTCAGTTTTGAGTAGTAAGTAACCTGCAAAGTTTTTGCATCAAGAAGTCAACCAAGACAGAGCTTATGAACACCTGCAAGTAATGACATATAATCTCCCAAGTGTCAACAGAATGGCAAATTAGGTGAAGTAAATAATAAAATCCTCATAGATTATTGGAGTGTTCTACCTAACTTTTAGTTGTGCTGTGAATTTACCTGGACAAAAGCCTAAGTTGCTGAACAGCCCACTAGCTAGGCAGTCTGTCAGCCAGAAATACCACATGGCAGACATTTGAGGGAGAGCAGGAAGATTTTCATGCATGTAAAGAGGTATACACTGCATCCTGGGCTTCTCTCAGGCAGTGAAATGTTCCAACTTCTCCAAAATAAAACTCTTCTAATATTAGTCCCAGGCTGCACATCTTGTCTTTTCTCCATTACTAAAATTTATAGGACAGAGCTACAAATTGGCCTGGAAGAACTTCAGTTACAAAAAAAAGGAAAAAGCAAGCTGAGCATTCAAAGACGACCAAGACTAGAGACACTGTTGGAGATATAGAGACAATGGTGTAAAGTATCTCCAAAATCCATAAGTAAGTTCTAATTATAAAATCTCTGTACCAGGAAAAAAAAAAATTGCTGTGACTAAGTACCAACAGTACAGTAGCCAGTGTTCCCCTAACTTTAAAAAGAAGTTACCTACCAGAAGCACAACTACACTCAGGTCCTGCAAAGCTCTACCACCTTCATCCTTCTCAGCTTTTTTCAAGTGACCTCTCAGAACATTACCAAGGGCAAAAATTGTACATATATTTTTCATAAAGGAAGAAAGGGACTTACTTGTGTGACTTCTTCCATTCCTTCTTTTCGGAGTATCTGAATCTGCCAAAGGACATCCAGTCCATATGGGAAGATCGATCCATTATCACTCCACTTCAGAATTAATGTGGAAGTTGGAAAGTCAGGTGTTAAACTAAGAATGTGTGGAGTGACAGGAACAAAGGCTTGAAAAAGAGGTGGGAGGGGAGGAAAAGCCATATTCATGTCATTAGTCAGCAACACCAGCCCTACAGGTGTTTAACAGGCACATCTCTCTGCTCTGAATTGGCTAGTAGCCATACAAACATGTAACTCAACCTCTGTAATTAGAACAAGGCTCTGTGGCTACTTGAGCATGAGAGTTCTCAGGAAAGCACAGGTGTTGATGAATCATCAGGTAACATTTTCTTTTAAAACCTCAGCATGCAGATGGGCAAGTAACTGTTTGTGAATATGACTCTTCACAATGCATAGTAGGGAACATATCCCATCTTTCACAACCTCCCTTCAATACCACAGTGATAAAGGAAACACGGTGGCAGTCTTTGAAGTGTGCATGAGAACACTTCTAGGGATGATGGTGGAAAAACATCCCCAGAAGAAGTACGTTCTGGAGACCAGTAAGGAAGTGGGGACTTGAAACAAAAGGGAGAGTGGCGAGGAAGGAGAGCAGAAGCACAGGATGGAAGAAGCTCATATGAGGTTCTGAAGAAGATCACAGGGAAAGTGATTTTAAGCTACAAGAAGTATTAAGGGCATGAGATCACGATGGGGACAGGACAGCGAGATTAAACAGAAGCAGCTCTTCTATAAATGTGTGGTGGTGAAGCAAGAGGTTGAGAAACAGGGAAGAACCTTGGTAATACAAGGGTTATAGCGTTCATTGTGCCTGGTGCAAGCTAAAACATTTTAAAAATGTGTGATACATCCAACTTCAGTCCTGATCAAGGACCTGAGAGCCTGCAAAGTGTTCAGCACAAACTGCCCACTGTCCACAATAACCTGTGATGAACCCAAGAGACACATCGTGTTGACCAAATATTTTTGAATTGCATTTTGTTAAAGTTCTTGAGCTTCTCTTGACTGTAAACAGAACCATGGATAAGAAGTGTTACTGACATTAGAATTTGACTACACTGAAGGAGTAAGCAGGCAAACCAAAGGCAAAAACTAGAGCAAGGATGGCAGACTCTGTCACTGCCATCTTCTGTTTACAAATTCCTTCTTTGCCTGGAAGGAAGTGGGAAAAAGTCTAATTTACTTATGTATGTAGATTAGGAATTTGTTTACAAATGCTTCCTAATTTATAACGACAAAAAAAGGACAAAAAAAAGGCAAAGAGTGAGGGATGTAACATTGTATTTTGTTTTCCTCCTCACATTCTGCCCTTGGTTTTTCTGCTCTGAACTATGGGTAAGGGGAGTATTCTTTCTCTTGAAAGATTAGACAAAACAACCTATGATATATGGTAGCTTCATATGGACTCAGCATATCAACATTTTATATACAGGAATGCTGCCAAAGAAACCTGCAAACATATATACATCTGAAGAGTTGTTAAACATAGTGTTAGGTACACATATGACCTGAAACTTACTGATGTCTTTCAGGTGAATTACAAACTCTTTGGTGGCAAAAGCAATTCCAGGGCTTTTGATTGTCACTGTGATGGAGCTCTCTGGGACTGGAATCTCAACCCTTCTCTCCTTAGTTTTAAAACACACTTGAGGGGTAAAGTCACTGAAAAGACAGAGAGGATTAAGCAGTTATTTCAGCTGATAGGAAGCTAAGGCAAGTTAAGTCCTATTCTTGCACACTGGTAAAACACAAATTCTCTGTAATAAACAGAAAGCTCCATATCAAGTTTGTGAATAAGTGAGCCTTGTATGAGCTTTGCTTAATCTCAGATTAATGGCATTCCCTCATCTTTCAAGTCACTTTTTGTTATACTGATAGGTTGTGCACTGGCTGCATAATGCAACCACCTAGTTGTTAAGAGAACACTTCAAAGGGAAAACCTTGCTTTTCAACCAAAATCATAGAATAGTTAAGGTTGGAAAAAACCTTTAAGGTCATCAAATGCAACTGTTAACCTAGCACAAGCACCATGTTCACCATTCAACCACATCCTTAAGTGCCATATACACATGTTTTTTGAACACTTCCAGGAATGGTGACTCCACCACTTCCCTGAGCACTCTGTTCCAATGCTTTACAACCCTTTTTATGTAAAAATTTTTCTTAATATCTAATTAAACTTGAGGCCAACAAAAGACATGTTTCTGAAACCTAGACACCATGAATCAATATTTCAAAATAAGAAAAATAAAAACCCCCAAACCAAACCTAATAGTATTGCCCCCTCCCTTTGTGTTTCCTGACTCACTCTCCCTCCACGTCTTCTCAAAGTGAGAGCATATGGGTTGAAAGGGCAGGTTTACCACCTGTGTTCACATCTTAGCACAAATCTTTTAGCTCCCTTCTGCCGCTCAGGTCACAAAGAAAGAGCAGAGAGCAGGGCAGGGGATTCCTAAGATCCTAGGTGAAAATGCAGTCTGTGCTTAATGTTTGTGCAGTGCTCAGTACAATGTGATCTGGCTTTTGTCTTGAAATTGTAGATATATACAGGAAACAATAATGGATGGGTCAAGTCCTTTTGCTCATTATCACTGATATGCAACTAGAAAGGCAGAAAGTTTGGAAAAATCCAGACCTTCCTCCTGGGGGAATGACGGCAGGAAGGAAAGCAGAGAGAACAATGCCAGACTTCCTGCTGAGGGACTGTTACTCACTTATGAACTGGAACAGGACCCTGGAGCTCCCATCAGCTGGAGTCAAGAGCTTAGGTTGAACTCTTAAGATTCATGCAAGACTCTGGGCTAACAAAGGCCAGCTGAGACTTGAGTGCTCAGAAAGGCTATTCCTCTTCAGTACTGAGATATTATTAGAAGATGTTTGGGCAACTGAAAAACAAAACCTCTTTCCCTCAGGCATGTATGTCTGCACCAAGCTCATCTCAGACTCTCTGCTTCAGGGACTCCAGCCTGTCCTGTTTTACTAAGGAGAAATAACAGCAGCTACATGATTGTTCTTGTTCAGAGGGCAGTACCTCACGAACTCTGCGCTTCTGAACTCTGGCCACAGAGTCATATATATGGTTTTTTTTAAATAGAAATGATAGCTGGCAATGCAGCAGGAATAATGAGACACAGAAAATCAAACATGTAGGTGGACTAAGTGCAGCCAAGCCCTGGGACCCCAAGGAAAAGTCTGGGCTGCCTGCAGAATTTACAGGAAAAAGAGACAGTACAAATATCTGGACTGGGGGCAGGACCAAGATGCAGAATGGATTTGAACTCATCCCTAGCACATGATAAGTATTTGGCAGACCCACAGCATGGGGAATTGAACATGTAGTTCTCATTAGTGAAAAACACACACAGAAGATTTAAGGTTTTTTAACTTTTCTCAAAATTCTCAACTAGCATTCACTTTAGAAAAGCTGTTTTAATTGTGAAATAATTTTTACATTTCCTCTAATACAGTGTTCTTCAGACAGCTTAAAATTTACAAAGGTTGTAAGGCAGCTGCTGAGAGATCTTTCATGTTTTTCCGCATGAAATCCACGTGAATCTCAACACTTGTGTCATATATTCTATTGCCTTGGCTCACAACATCAGGTTTCACTGCTTCCAACTCTCATTTCCTTTTGGACTGGACCTGTTTTGAAGATATCCCTCATGAAAACTCTGAGCAAGGCATAGGCAGACACACAGAGAAGTCTGGGTAAATAAGAGCATCTTGCAGTCCTTTGAACAGAGCAAGCAGATTTTGGCAGGCAAACTGTTAGCATGGAACAATTTAGCCAGAAACCCTGCCATTGCCTGAGTTAACAGGGCCTAGGGGGAGCACCGCCCAAGGAAAACTGATGGGGAGATGCTGGGAAACAACAGCATCACAATTTCCATGGGCAGTAACTGAGGAAAAACTGTACTTTTCATCACAATTTGGTATTTTTCAACCAGGTATGTGGGGAGACTTACTTGGTAGTGTAGCAGAAGTCAGTTTGTCCACGTCTTCCTCTAGAAGAGACATCCCAAGTACAGAGCATTTTGTGTAAATTGTGTGTTACACATTTCAAATTTTGGGGGTCCCCTAGAGATCCTGAAATCATATAAGAAAAGAAATTGTCAAAGTACAGTCAAAAATTGCAGGTCAAAAATGAGTAACTGTAAAACAACTGCTATTTTTCACATCTATAGCCATTCTTCTTACATTTCTATTGCATGCATGTCTAGCCAGTATTTTAAAACTGTTGAACAATTTGTGTGCCTCGTTAGACAGCCACAGACTCACAGATTTCTAGAGGGACCAGATATCTGGGTTTATACTCATGTATAACAGAGGCAGCTGCCTCTTTCCACAATATCCATTCCTTGCCTAGCCTAATAAGCAGGCTTTGGGCCAATGGCAAAACCACAAGCTTTGATTTTAACCTAATGAGTTTTTTGCTCTCCTCCTCGTCATACATGAAGGGCAATTAATGACAGAAGGGCAGTTAATGATAACGTGTGAAACAGCTGAAGAGAGCCAACATATATGGCAAAAAGGTTTCAATGCAGACATTTACACCAATGCATATGCAGACTATCAGTGGCACTACGGGGAATTTAACACCCAGTTTTGCACTGGCTCACAAGATGCTGCTGGTGCTAGAAAGCAGACACCAGGCCTGGAACTGCCTCCATCCCTAGGATGGTGTGGGGCCACAGAAGTGACGTGTTTTGAACATATACATAGTAGGAAAGCAATACAATTACAAGATACAGAAGCTACAGAGAGAAAGTAGTTAGTGAATTACATTGCAATAAACTTACCTATCTCTTGGCTATATACTAAGCTTCTTAAGCATAAAATAGCTAGTGCTAAAAGGCAGCGGAGGCTTGAATTCTTCCACATTCTTGTACTGTTTGTTTTAAGAATAGCAGCTTTAAGCAGGAGTAAACGTCATCTTCCAACAAGCTGGTCAGTTCTAAAATTAAATACAGAAATAAAAAAAAAGACCAAAGTTTTAACTTCTAGACCTGGTATGCCACAATTGCCACTTTTTGTTCCATATACTCGCCTTCTTCAGTAATGTTCCCAGGCATAGCAAGTCCTTTTCCTTCATCCAGCAAACAAACCCCTTCTCTGTCCCAACAACTCCTCGATTCATGCATTTTCATGAAGACATTTCTTCAAGAATCATAGACATATAAAACTCTACAGTTCATAGGTATTCTTCAGGACTATCTAATATCAGAACAGAACAGGCATGGCAGAATATTCTCCTCCTAGAATAAGCCTCTTCATCTTAGATGAAATGTCATATGCACAAAGGATATTGTATATCGTGAATGGAAATGTCCCCTACTTCATTTATGCACTTAAGACCAAACAGACCATCTGTTTTCTTCTTCCCTCTGCTCAATTTTCATATTGCTGCTATTCAAAGCTATGGGATGCCCAAGACATTGCAGAACCGGACCTGATCACCTAGGATCACTGGTTCAATACAGTGTTAACTAATAACCTCTGGAGAAAAAATAATGGCGAAAAAAAAGTGAGCCATTTCTCTATCAAAAGACACTTGTTGCTGCAACTACTAGCCTTAGAGTAAAAGCTTATCTGGAATATTATGCTTAGTGTGTTCACAGGTTTCTCGTTTTAAAAAGACAAGTTCAGCTGTTTGGCAGGACCCAGGAAACACATTCAGTTCCACCCACACATTGACCACCTTCAGATTTTGTTCTCAAAAAGGAAAAATTGAAGGAAAACCTGACCAAAAGCTCAGTCAATTCCTGGTGCATGGTTTCCCTGCTACCTGAAATCTGTGAAGACTTGAGCACCCTTCCAGAGACCTTAACTCCCATGTAGCAAGAAGCCTTCTCTCAGCAACCAACAGCAGGAGCTGGGCCATTTTCATGTGAGAATATGACCAAGCCTACCTGTCCTACAGAGCAGCTTTGTTCCCATTTTGTCCAGGCTCCTACTTTGAAAGGCTCCTGACCTTGACCCAGAAATATCTTCCAAAGCCAGATGAACATCACTGTCAGAACAACAAACTTTGTCTAAAATCCTCTACAATTTTAAAGGAAACCCCTTTTCACTGAAGTCCTCTGCGCCACAAGGAATGTGCTCCCTCATCCCTGCAATACAACCATGGATTTTTATTAGATTGATTTGGGTTTTGTTGGGTTTTTTTTTTCAGGAATCCTCCCTTACGGAGCAGCTGGAAACGCCTGAAATGCTCTTCTGTCCCTTACCAATCTGCACTGTGCAAGGAGAAACATAGCAGCGCTGTGCCAAATAATCCAGAGCTGCTCACAAGAGGCCATTTCTCTTCTTTCGCTTGGTCTGCAATAACCAGGCTAAAGGAAAGGTCCAGGCAGCACAAGAGGTGAGAGAAATGTTATGGTAAAGACCACTGTTACATATGCAGGGACACCCATAAAACGTAATAATTATTTTAATTTCAGCATGTTCTCAAACCACTTGAAAACCTCACTAAACACATACTAATTTAAGCTACACTGCCCCAGTCATTCATATATTCCTAATCTGTAATATTCCTGCTGTGCAACTTGTGAAAAGCCAAACCAGGAGCAGAGGCTGACAAATCCAGGTAGACGAATCAAGAACCAACCAGCATATAAAATACATTAATCTCTGTGCCAAATTCCCCCATTGCATTCTGGCGTATCTCAGGGTCTTCAATTTGTATTCGTCCATGTTATTAATGAAAATATGGGATGTTATCTCCAGGTTTAAACTTTGCTCACAAACCTCTAACTTCATAAAAAACATGAAGACCACTGAGACAGGCCTGGGAGTTACATGAATAAAATTACTGATTTCTATTTGTGAAGTATATGTAAATTTTAGCTGTATCTGAGGACTTCTTTGAAGGCTATTTCTGGTTTGCAGAAAAGTCCAAATCCAAAATTTCAAACTCTATATCACAATCAATTGGTAGTCCCCTATCAGCTGGCAAAGTCAAGGAAAGAATAAAAAGCCCTGATGCCGCTTGACGGAGAGAGAGAACTGAGCTGTGATGTTAATTAAATCTCAAGCCTCTCATATTATTCCCAACCTTCTAAACACATTACCTTTGTAGATTTGTGCAAAACCTGTTTGGTCATGCCAGGTTTATGAGGTAGATTCAGCAACTATGTGTGAGTGTGTGTGTGTTTTAAGAAAATCCGGTTTTCTGCACCTCTTTCAACATGTAGCTTACTGAGTTGTCCTCCTACTGAAGAAGTTTTAAGAGTAACATCATAGCAGTGCATTACAAGAAATCTGAGTCATACCAAGTTCTCCTAACTCAAAACACAGTTTTAATTTCAGTTTTGGAGTCAGGCACAGAAGTGAACCTATGTAGTCTCATTCAGGGCATGATGAGAGTCTTATAAACCACAATCTTTCGTAACAAGAATAGACTCCGTGGCTCTTGTCTTCTCATACACATTTTATAACTTGCTGAAAAGTTGGCAATTAGAAGCCTCATGTCACATAATTAAATGCCACTAGTCAGGAGAGAAGATACCCATTTATAGGCTTGTTTTAATTATAAAGTTACAAAATAATTGAAGTACTTTAAAAATAGGAAGTTTACTTTCTTTGGATGAAAGTTGCCTTCCATCAGTTCAAGACTAACTCAAACAAAGCATGGATGTTTTTCCTTACCCTGAAAGATATGAAGAGCATGTTATCCTCTAGACAGAGGTACTCTTAGAAGTCAGGGACATTTATTTAGGACAAGAGAGCTCAACATTGTCAGAAGAAAGCAAAACCTTGACCATTGTTGGCTGAAGTGCAACAAGAGCATTTGTCACTAAATGTAAATGTCTTTATACTGCAGGTCTTTGTTTTTAAAAATGTTATGAAAAGGGCTAAGCCCATTGTCTCCACCAAAAAAAGCTACTGAAATTAAACCACTTTTAACAGTTGTCCATCTTAAAAAATATCAGCAATAGCACATCCCATAACAATCTCATTTCCTTGGGCAATATATTCGTGTCACTTCACTGGCGCTATCATCAGTGTTCCAAATGTGCTCCACAAGTATCTCTTGCTCCATTTTAAGCATATTACTTTGCCCTATCTCCAGCAGACAAAGAACAGTTTATCCTCTGCCTTGCAGCAACCTCTTACGTAGAAGGTGACTGATACCAGATCTCTAAGAGCTCCTCCCTTAAAAACTCCAATTTTTTTTCACCATTTCCCAGTCTCAGTTTTTAGATTTCTGATCATTCCTGGAATAAACATTTCTCTGTGAACCAAAGCTGCTGTATCCACAGTTTTGAAATATCTCTGCCCTGAGGCCTGAGCATTATCAAGAACAATGAAGAAACTTTCCTAAGGCAAACCTGTGTGTTTACACAGCCCGTGCCATATTTGCCTTCTCCTACATTCAGACCTTGTTGACTTAATTTCAGTGTGTGATCCAGCCTCGGATACTGTACAAAGCTGCCACGTTGCTGTTTATTTAGTACTTCAGACTCCAATCTCATCCTCAAATGGACGGCAAACCTCCTGACTGAGCATGAGTGTATTTACACAGCAAATTCATCTTAAAGCCTTTGCCTGAAAAGGTCTTTCACTTTTGAAATTTTAAAATATGGAAAGAGCCTCCAATAAATCTATGCTAATTAAAAAAACTGTGGGTGTATACAAAAAGTATTCACATGCAAATTCATGCCATACCAACAGCAAAGGCATGACAGGCTGCAGTGTAAACTGCCCTTTTTTAAGAGCAGCTACTACAAGCAGGAGTCCATAATAACTGTTGGAAGGTACAGCACATGGGAATGTCCTGACTTCTGCCCAGGGCTTTATGTCATGCAGAGGAACTACCCTTGTGCCTGTGGTCAGAAAAAAGAAATTCTGAATTTCTTTTTACACAGACAAGGTAGCAAAAGAACAGGTAGATTCAGATTCTTCACCACTGAAGCCAGCAGTTGGTGGCCTATATTTAAAAGAGCTCAATAGCCATCATGGACTTTTAAATATGTTTTGATGCCGTCAGTGCACCTACTGGTGATCAGATAGATTAGAAAGGGAGAAGTGCTCCAAGACAATAATGGGAAAATACACACAGCTTTGCTTCAAAACCTTGTCAGCTGTAAAGAAGGTTAAAGGTTCTGTGACAAACTGAGAAAATGAGGGCAGCTAAGATATTACCAGACTCTTTAGACTTAATCTCTTAAAGGGGAAACCAGAAAATAACTGGTATTTCTCTTTCTGACTGTGTTTGTTATTACGTATTTCTTGGCTTAACTGGTTCTGTGTATCTGTTTTTTCAAGCATAGCTGACCAAGTGCTCAATTCTCTTTAAAAAAAAAAAAAAAAAAAAGTGTTTTCTTAGTCAGTTGTAACAGATCTAAGCACAAAAGTTCTGCAAAGCTTTGTTGTACTTTTGAGTTTTCTGGTCTCCAAACATATTTCATTGTCAAGTCCTCTTGGAAACCACTTTGAAAACAAACAAACAAAACAGCTAAAGAAAAAAAAAAATCAATAATCTTTCCAGCGTGCTTTCTGCCTGCAGCCTGATCTGACAGTCACAAGCCTCCAGATTTGTTTTTTAGAAATGTCTGTGAATTGAAGATTAGTTGCCAGAGTTTTTATATATATAACTGTGCTCCAGAAGCAGATACCTGAAAAGAAATGGTTAAAAAGTCAGCTTATACAAAAGGTTTAGGAAAACTAAGTAGAGAAATCTAGATGAAACCATGAAACCAGTAAAAATATATGTAGTAAATATAAAAGAAGAAGTCTCATTCTCAATAAATTTTCTCCAGTTACAATTTATATTTTGCTTCCACAGCTAAGTGTCATCATAATAATTTACCACTAAATGGAACATTAAAAGCTCTCAAGGAAAATGATTACGCAGCACACCACCAAGATATTGTAGAGAATGGTAAGAGGCTGAATTTTTGGCAATACTAGACAGCCATCATCCCAAATACTGTCAGGCAGAAATGCAGGTGCTAAGTACGTGCCTAGATCAAACCTTGCTAGAAGAAAAATTACTCCGCTCAGCAGGTGGAGAACACTCATTTTACTTGTCTCTGCTGAAAGATACTAATTCAACCTTCAAAGTGAAAGAAAACACACTTACATCCAGGTAAAAATGCATATATCAAGTTACGCATTCTACTGTTGCCAACTGAGAGCTTCCAAAAAAAAATTCCCCTATCTGAAAAACCATGCCAGAAGTACACATTTCTGGGAAACCAAGCAAATGGCCAATATAGCTGACAGTAAAGGCAATGAACACAAGAACAGAAGATGAACTGGCTTTCTTTAAACAGCTTTGCTGATCCCCACAGCCTTCAGTCTTTGACTTTAAAGCTAGCTGAGTAATAAAAATAAAAAAAAAGAATTAATAAGATTTATTTGAGGGAGAGGGAGCTTGGCTGTTTTTCAACAGAGTACATTCTTCCACCTCCTTGAAAAAATTTCCAAAGTTGAGACAAAAATCTCTAGTAATCTAAATGCAGGCTTTCCCTCTCTGTTTTATAACATGGCACCATTCCACTTTATAAAAGATTTGCAGGACATGAATCACTGAAACACATTTATAAATGAAGACTGAGTCCCATTTGGGAATCTGGCTTTCCCCAGCTCTGAGGAATTAATTTAAGAATCTGCTGTTTCGCTTTCTGAAAGCTGATAAAATAATTCAAGCTTCCTATCTGCACGAAATGTCTTCTCCTAATCTGCAGAGGAAGAAAAGAAAACAAAGACAGGGTGTTAATATATTATTCAGTAAATGTGCAGGAGTACACAAGGCCAAACTTTCAGTCCTATGAGACATTTGTTTTGTTGGGGTTTTTTTCCTGTCAAGCACAAGGAGAAAAATTCCCTCCTCACTGCTTCCTCTAGCTGCCAAACAGCAGCATCACCTCTGAGATACTGGAAAGCCACTGCAGTTAATCTTGCCTGCCTCTGCAAGGTGAAGTGAGAAGTCAGGAGATGACACACAAGCTCAACACAAGGATCAACACTTCAGCATTTTCAAAGCTCGTGGTCTCAAGTACCACCTACAGAGGCAAGCATTTTAGCAAGAAATTTTACCAACAAGCGTAAAAGTGCATCCCAGATGGAGCAAGTATGTCACCTGTCTCAGGTTTTAAGGCCAACTTGCAACTGCACCTGCATTCCAGTATTTTCAGTTCTTCCTTTTTTTTTCTGATTCCAAGACCTCTACACACTATGGAAATAAAAATAAGCAAACTGCAGACTGGGAGAGCTGCAGGGTATTTCCAGGTAGCAATTTGCATGAGAAGCACCTTTACCTGGCAAGGACATGAGATGACAAATTCATGAATAAGCACCACGAGTCAAGGGTGATTTTATGAAAGCATTCAGTACCTGCTGGACAGCACAACACACACACACATACACATACACACAGAAACTGAGACCCTCAGGACTTGCCTTTTGAAAGAAAGGAAAATATGTAGCAGAAGCAGATATCAAATACTTTAATCATAGCAGCAGTATATACAATTTTGAGATGGATTTGGAAAGTACAATGGAAGACTCCTTTGTGTTAGTCATGTAAACAAAAAAAAAAAACAACCCACCAAACAAGAACAAGACAGAGACCACTGGGAAGAATACTCCTGCTGGGACTGATGATCTGGAGACAAAAGAAGCACAGTGATACTGAAGAGGTGAAGCAGTCAGGCAGAGCAGTGGACTGAAAGGGCAGAACAAAGCAGAGAGACACTGTAGGAACTGATGATTTATTTTTACCACAATCAAAAGGTAACTTATTAGGTGACTTTTCTTGTTTTTCAAGCAAAATACGCATTTTGCACACTTTGCCTTTTGCTCTCACTGATTTATGCCTGTTTTCAATTAAACTGTATGCTAATTTAAAAACTCTAAGTCCTACTAGAGTAATTTTTTCACGCATTGTTCAGTGTACCCCACACACGAGTAGTTCCCAAGCCAGACATTGCATTTAATGTTCCTAGCGTGAGATTTTCAGAAGAACAAAGACACTTTCAAAGGAAAATTGGGCGTCTCACTCCTGATTTTGGAAATCCTTGCCATATCAATTAGTCATCAAGTACATGTTTAAATACAAGCACACCAATGACTACTAGGAGCACAACACTGCTCTCCAGATGGTAACAACAGAAAACAAACTCTTCTGAGAAACACAGTGAACCCAAATACTACCAAAAATAGACTAAATATGTTTTGGGATATTTGCAAGCCTGTTCATGATTTATTGTTGCTACATATTAGGACAATATTATTATAGATTACCCCTAGGCCTTATTAGACATCAGAAAAGGCATGCTAGAGAGGTCTGGACTGCAGTCCAGTAAAGGTTGACTTCACTCTGCAGCCATTTCCTTGGCAGGGTTTCTCCATCCAGCTGCAGAGTTTCACCAAGTGTGTAAGGACACAGTATGCTGAGATCTCACCTCCTTGTCCTGACTGAAGTGAACCTGAGCAGTGTGTTCAAAGGTTACCGCAGGGGTGAGGGGACAGACAACACATTATCAGATAAGCCCAGCTTCCTTAGGAAGTCAGCTCAAATTAATAAGCACAGATTCTTCTGCCACAGAGGTGCAGATGGAAAGCACCTAATCATCTGAACAAAGAACAAAGCAAAGGGGTGAAGGTTAAGGGACACTACTGGCCAAAAGAGAATTTTTGATCTTCTAGGTTATTGTGCTGTGCAGGAGAAGGAAACAGCTCAGAGTCACTTGCACACTTCTGTTTTAACCCATTCAAAAATTTTCTTGATACTTACTACAACTGGCAATTTAATGCTGTATGGAGATGAAGGATGTACTTGTATAAATCTGATTCAGCTACACACATTTCCTGATATGCTTGAATTTGGTGACCTCACGATCGACACACTTCCTTGAATTCTTGTGCTTTGCAACGCAGCATGGAACAAGCACAGTGAGCGAGGGCACACAAGTCTGATTACTAAAAAATACCGCTTATCATGACTCCAATGGCTACCCATTATGCCTTTTCAATACTTCATATAGGTGCAAAGCACAAAAAAAAAAGCACCCTTTTTCTTTTTGCAGTAGATAAACCAAGAATCCAATGAAAACACACGGAGGAGGTTTCCCCCTTCTCCGGTGCTTATTGCATTTTACTGACACATAACTGAAAGAAACATAATCCAATTACTCCAAAGCACATTTCAGTTTTGGAAGATACTGTTAGCCACTGCATAGTTCTAAAGACAGCATGTCTTCAGAGGAAAATGCCATTTGCCCACATTGTCAGCTGCACTTTACTTAATGTCAGGTTCAAGAGCCAGACCACAACACTCAGACTTTACAAAGACTGCAGAACAAAACTGCTGTTCCTTAGAAGAGTCATAATTCTGTCCCTGCCAGTTCTCTTCAGCTCATATGTCCTTATGAACTCACAAACACTAAAGAAGTTGACCTTATTAATGAAAAGAGTTTATTTTCCTTAATCTGGAAACATCCAAAAACTTATTTTGAACTATATGACCTTTAATCTTCTTTCCATCACAGGAAAAGCCTAATTAGTTTTATAAGAGAACATTGATAACTACTGAAGCAATTCCAAGTATGTTTTTTTTTTTAAACCGGCAGTGACCCAAGGGTTGGAATCCTTCATTGTTTACAATGAAACCTGTGGCATTCAAATTATTTTTAAGGTACAATGAACCAAATCCAAAGAAAGTCTCTCTTCATAAGTACAAGGAGCATATAAATAGATCAAATGCTGAAATGCGGCTTTCACATTAAATAATATATTGAGAATAAAGAGCAACAGCTATGTGATATCCTTTTAGAGTGAATGTAAGGAATGAGAGTCACTTACGAGAAATAAATTGATTTTTTTTACTATTCAAGGAAATGGGCAATTCCTGAAACTACAGATCTATATTTTCTGACAAATTCCTGTTGTACTAATCTTTATTGAGACTGAAAGCTTTCATGCCCTGTTGTAGTTCCACTCTTAACAAGTAGCTGACAGATCACATGAAGACATACTGCAGGATGTTATCATGTATGACCACCCTTCCACTGGGGTGGGCAAACACTTTCCTCTCTGCTCTGTTTCCAAGTGGGCCCTCAATGCTGTCATTCCCCTTCCAATCTTGACAAAGGTGGAAGGTCTACAATATAGTAGAACATTATCAGAACAAGTCAGTCCATGTGCAATTACGTAGCAGTTGCATTTCCTTTGTTTATCTCCTTCACATTCTGTTTTAGTCGTACTTTTTTCCCCCTGGACTTTTTCACTTATGCATATATACATGCATATCCCTCCTTTTAAGGTGGCAAAGTGTGGGAATTAAGTACTCAAGAACACAAATATTGACTTCTACAGTTGATATTCTTCAGAGCTGGTCTCTTTCCTAATTAACTCTCATAGACACAGGCTATAAGAAATTAATATTAGCCACGCACTTCATGCACATACATGGACTCACTCTCATGCCTGCTTATGATGTCAGTAACTCCCTCATTCTCTTGCTGCTCACAGCTTCCACTCGAGCCAGGGACCCAAAAGACATGCAGGCACACTAATCCAGCTGTCTGGGGGC
Organism: Aleadryas rufinucha; assembly: GCA_013397815.1. NCBI lineage: Eukaryota > Metazoa > Chordata > Aves > Passeriformes > Aleadryas > Aleadryas rufinucha. The sequence goes on along the minus strand of VZTH01010709.1, from coordinate 107,563 downwards.
AATACTACTCCTCCTTTTCTGCTCTGCTCCTCTCACAGAAGTCCCTGAAAAGGGCTTATGGTCCACTTGAAGATCTTGCAGCAGCACAGCAACCCAGTGCCTCAATATAAAGTGACTCTTTCACGTTGCCCTTTCTACTCATCTAATAGACCTTGATGCTGCCAAGAAATATACAGCCTCACCTCAGTTTTAGTGTGTTCCTTCATATTATCCCCTTTACAAACATGCAACACTTCCTTAAGTGCTTTGCCCTAACTGAAACAAATAATTTATTGCAATGCCAAAGGCACAAGATGAGGTTGTTTTACAATTAACACCCAGCTTTCCACTTCAAATAATTTAGACTGATCATTCAGTTTAGGCAGCACATTGTCTAAAAAGAAAACATAAAAGAAAGTTCAAATTTTTTTTTTGATTTCTGCTAGATTACTTCAAATAGAATCCATACATAGACTGAAACCTCTCAGTCCTTAAAATGATACTAAAAATTCCTAAGTTTTTTCAGAATAATCTAAATGAGAAGTTTATATTTTGTCTGTTGGATGGGTTTTTCTATCTTAGAAAGTTTCTTTACTTTCCTTGATGTAAAAAAACCTAGTAGCTCTTTAGGTGTTTCATGGAGCATCTCAGAATGGAAAATACTGCTATGGAAGTACTTTGCAGGGATGTTGTCCTGGTTTCAACAGGAATAAAATATTAAGCAAACTCTGCACCATTAAAATAATGCTCAGCAAAAGAAACAAAGCAATGAAGACATGAACATTTTAAAATAATATGCACAATGGCTAGGATCCATGATTTTTACTGCTGTAAAATATAACAATGCTTTTCTGTAATTTCTTTCAGAGGTTGAGAAAAGCAGAGAATTGAGTCCCTGTAAATAACCCACCAGCAAGTGCTGAGACAGCATCACCTGCAAGGGTAATGATGCTGCACCTCGTTTAAAACTGAAAGCAGCTCGGAAGAGATTGAGACTGCTACTAATAGGACACAGAGTGAGTCAGTTCCACAAGTCTCTTCTGACATGATTCATGCTTAGAATAAGAAAACAAAGCAGAAATTTTCAAGGCCACATCTCACATCTTCACATCACTTTCACATGACCATCATCATAGCATCTTTAACTTGCATCTGCCTCTTCTCCCTCAACGTTCCTTTGAAAGTGAGATTCACCTCCTGAAGTTCTCTTTTCTTTTTTTTTTTTCTGAAGGGTGACTATAAAAAAGGGCTGAGGAGAGGAAAAAACAACCTTAGATTTTACACACACAAGTCGTTCCAACTTTTCTATCTATGCTTAACAGGGTTCTTCCTTCCTGCTATTATTAGTAAATCTCACGGTTTACTTCCTTCAGTATTGAGCTGGCAGATAAAGCACAAAAGAAGAAGGATTTCTTACTTATTAGCTTCTGACACCAATAAATTCTGTATACCTACACAGTGGAATGGAAAAACCTCTTCCTGTGGAAGGCTGTTCATCACATTTTTCATGCATTGTTGCTGATATGTTAACTTTTTTGTTTCACAAGTCAGCAATGAAGCAGCTATTGTTTCCAAAGTGCTGAGCAAGTCTGACCGCGGGAGCGAGAGACGTGCGACAATTCTCAATGGTCTCTCTGGTGGCTGCGGATTGAGGTGCCCAGACATGGGGGAGAGAAGGCAGGGGCAAGGGGAACCTGAAGAGCTGGAGAACTGAAACATGGATGTAGGTATATGAATCACATGTTCTGTTTCAGCTTATTTTTAGTTTCTATCCCAGTACTCTATTCCTTAGGAAAAATTCTGCTCTTCATGCATCTAATCAGGTCTATCCAGACACACAGCACACGATGCACAAGGCCAAGCACATCCTTACAAGTTCACCTTTCTAAATCCAGAGACTGGCAGAAACTTTAATTTTATGGTATGAAACATCAATGTATCACTTTCTCTTCCTTGTGTGAAATATTCTCCTACAAAAGCCCATGCCAATCTCACCACAAAGCAAGTCATTAGAACTCAAAAAGCATTATACAAATAACACCACCTCAAACATCTTTGGAGAGTACTCTGCTTTTCCCATTTCTGCAACTTCCCATTCTAAAGAGCTATTCACAGATCTGCACAAGGACTAAAAATATAAAACATATTTAGATGCCAATGCATATGCCTCAGGGATATAAGTATTTGACTTTAGAATAGTATATGCAGAAAATATTTGTAAGCCACAGTAGAAGAGCTTAAAAAGATCAGATGTATATGTAGGTATTAGGAATGCAAGTGACAAATACCTTATTTTGTCCAAATAAGAAAATTTTAAAAACAAAAACCAAACCAAAACAATTTACTATCATTAAAGATGGCAAAAATTAATGGTCATTACTTCGAAAGAAGAGATCGAGTGGAGGCAACTTTTACCAACACTTGTTAAATTCTTAAAGTGATCAGCTCATCAAAAAGCTGGGTTCAGATTACAGCATCTTATTCATCTTAGTTCTCAGGTCTCATGAAACAAGCAGCTAAACGCTATCAGAGACCACCTGTGTCCTCTGACAAGAGGGTATTTCACAGCCGAGGAGTGCTGCTTGTGACTAACTCACTGCAGATTTATGCAAGGTAACAAGCCTCAGTAACCACATATATACACATATTGCTCTGGAATTTGCAAACACATAAGTATATGACTAATTCTAACTTATGAATGAAGGTACAAACAAACTTACATTTGCACTGTTGGCAGGAACCCAACTGCAGGAGCTCTTTCCTTAGTCTTCAGTACAGGAGAGCTGAATGCTGAACTGGGCAGTCACATGAAGCACCTGAAGTTTTGAAAGACTCATATATAAACCATTGCTAAGAATGCTACACTTGAGGATCACTCAGAAAAGATGTGGAATTATAACTACACGTTCTATGTTTGAGTGTGTGGAGAGGAAAATTAACACTATTTTGCTGAAAGCCTGTTAGTGACCTAATTCTATGGCAGCTATTGTAATGCTGAGTGCTTGCTCCCGTTTCTGTCTGCAGTAATCACTGCCCGAATTCCAACCCAGAGCTACCTACTGATTAGCAAGCATGCATACACCAGGGCAAAAGGATAGCAGACAAGAATCTAACGTTTTCAAGGATACATTCTTTCCATATTAACACCAGCTGCATTGCTCATTAGTTGAAATACGAGGAAGGAACTGAAAAACATTCAATTTTCAAAGTATCGGTTATCACAGCTCAAGCAAATAAATACATAAAAGATACCAAAAATAGAAGTCCTAACAACGTTTTCTGTGTGGATCAAGCTACCTTACAAAAGCCCTTGATCCAACAGCACAGTAGAAAAACTAGCCATTCATTAGCAATGGAAATGGTTTCATCCAGTACAAAGTCGATTTATACTCAGGATCAAATTATTACTTTGAGCAGTTTGGGTCTGTTGTTGCAAAGGCTAAAACAATGCAACCATTTAGTTCAGAGAGGTTACTTGGTCACAGTTCTCAATTACCTACACAGAGAAAGGATTTAAAATTAACCCACCATGTTAAGACATGAGAGGAAATGCCACGTAGTAGACCTCCATTGAAAAGTGAACATTGTGAAAAGTAAAACTAATTAAGTATTGGCAAAGCTTTTCAAGGGATGAGTGAACTGAGTGAAATAAAAAATAAGATTGGATCTCTTACTAAGAAATTCTAAATATGGGTTCAGTGCAAGTTTTCCTATATTAAAGCCTTTAGTTCACATTACTCCAATGTCAGAGCAGATTAGCACAAATCATGCACAGATCTCACTTTAATAAGGATTTTAACGGTGAAGGAAGACAATATACAGGGGACAAAATACAGACTTTGTGGTAAGATTTAAAATAAGGGTCACATAACATCTTGCTGGATTTACATCCAGACTGATCCTGTCATTTGAAATATGAGGCAACATTTGGTCAAAAATTTCCCATCATCTTGAAGAAAGAAACAGACTAATCACATTTAATTTGGAGAAGGCTGTTCCATATTGGGAATTGTGACCATGCTGCTCTAGCAGATGAATTATGAGTTACGTGCCTTGAGACCTGTGCACTAAAGACTTCCCACAGCCATGACCTTTGGAAATGCGTGGAGCAGGGGGAAGGAGGGGAAAAGGAAGAGGAACAGGTAGACTCTAGGGAACAGATATTATTATCCTCACAACCAGGAGAAGCCCTAAAAGAGTTTGACATTTATGTTCACCTCACACACAGAGTACTTCAGTTCTTGTTGCACATAACTCAAGACAACACTGAAGTCTACAATACAAATAGGTCCGTTTTTCTTTTCTTTTCTTTTTTTTTCTCCCATCTCCTCTTTTTTTTCTGCCTAGGATTAAACATTAGAAGCTTATCTCCTTGGTTTTAGCTCCAGAGTAGGTGTAAAAACCTCAGAGGTCAAACATCTCTTGCTACAAGTGCTGAACTTGGTACAAAACATGAATTATTGTGAAAATTAGTTATAATTTGAATACTTATAACTTACATTCACCTTTGGGCTTCAGAATCTGTAGAAGCTCCACCTCTAATACTGACCATTATAATTTTATTCTGACATTCATTTGATTTAGGAAGCATTTTTGCCCTGCAGTAATATTAAAACAAATTATTTGAGAAAGATATTTTGAAGCTCTGTCCTCACTGATGTTATACTTAAGAGAGGCCATTACATCACCCAGTTCAAGAAGGGCAAAACCATGATCTGCCATACAAACAGAGTTACATCATATGATGAGCAGCACTGCTGTCTTGGCACAAGAGCTTCTGGGTGACTGTGCTAAGTCCTGCTTGGAAAGGAGAAGGGCTGCCAGGCAAAGGCAGATACCACCAAATAATCCCAAAAGGCAACTGCCTGCCCAGACCTGCCCCATGCTGAGCAGAGCCAAGACTCTTCCTCCATTTGTCCAAATTTTCCTCTCCTCTGGGTTCTCCAAGGCATGTGGGATGTGCAACTCTCAAACATGCAAGTAATTTGAAATAAAGGTACAGAAAATATGAATATCAGATATTCTCAGACCACCCTGATGCACTGCAGTGTGGAGGTATCCTTACCCACAGCCTAAATGCTGCAGATGGGCTCACCTTCTCACTGTTTGAGACCACCCCAAATCTGGACTAGACAACTTTGCAGCAAGTGGCCTGGGTTACCATCTGGCTCCAAAACAGCTTTTTCTGTGCTTCTATGTTCAAAGTGTTTGAAATGAAGAAAGAGCAATTTTTAAAGCTTTAGGTTGAAATGTGTGTGATGCCCAAGGGCACAATGTGGGGGGCATTCAAGGGCACCAAGCCAAATGGGAGAGAGCTGGCTTGCTCTGCTCAGCGCCCTAGCCAAGCTTGCCATAGGCCATACCCACACCATCCAGAAAAAATGCTTAACTCTGCCTGAGTTACATACAGTCAACTGAGCCTGCATTTCCTCTTGGAGGGAAGTAACTGATTTATTCAGGGAGCAAAACTAGCTTAAGTGGATGGCTGAGGCCCAGAAGTAAAACATGGACCATTTCTGAGCCAGATTGACAGTGTAAACCACCCTCAACCACTCCTGTTACTTGTACTTTTATTATACCTTTAAGCAACTTGTGCAATAATGACAAAATTATGCAAGCATAAGAAGCATTCCAGCATACTTTTCAGACAGTGTTTATCACCTAAAGAAAACACTCAAATACATTGCTTTATTTAAATTTCATGATTATGCACTACAAACTACCAAGCAACCTTGATATGAAACTACCAAGGTTCAGTCAATATTATAAAGCTGTTGTAAGTGCAGCCGTAGGCACAAAGCAAGCACAAAGGCATACCTCTATTTTTGGCATATAGGTATATTCCAAAAGAAAGTACTTTTGACTGATGACCAAAATGCAGTAAGCCATACTGGCAGAGAACACTGGCATAACGTTACTCATCAATACACAACCATCCCCCTCCAAAACAAAACAAAAAAACACCCCAAAAAAACCAAACTAAACAACTCCACCAAAAACTAAAATAACTCCCCATGTAATTTCCTAGCCAGTGCTACTGTATCACTGAAACTGGCTGCCTGAGGAGAGAATGCTACAATATAAAATCAACTTAAAGAAAGCACTACTTTATCTGCTTAAGGAAATTTCAGGAGACTGAGGCTGGCTGAAAGACTGTGCTTTTGGTTTTGCAGGAAACTGCCCCTGAATTGCTGGGTACAGATGAGAAAAGAGACTGCTCCCTGACAACACATGGTCCAATAGAGGGGGGAGGTGGTCCTAAAACCAACCTGCCAACACAGCAGTCCATCCTCTGCTGTGGGCTGTGCTGAGGGTCTGATTTTTGGCAGGGTAGAAAGTGAGGCAGAAGGAGCAGGGAATTGCCACAGTGCTGTCCTTGTTTCCATGACATGTGCTTTTATAACTTGTGCTCCCTGAGGTAAAAGGCACAATTTGGACTCAACAGCTGACAACTCAGCAGTTCTCTGCCTGTGGGATAAGGGAAAGCTGGTTCTGTTGTAGCAACAGTTGACCTCACTCCAGTGCCAGCCCCAGACAGTGCATGGAAAGGAGGGGGGACATATGCCCTTCAAAACCTTACACCCTGACCAACATTCATACCAATGGCTTAGGAGTTATTTTTAGCTTAAGCACTTTCTGCTTACAGTGAAACCTGCTACTAGGAGCGATTCCAAGAGACAGCAGCAGGGAAAGGCAGACAGCAGTGAAGTGGCAAAAGCCCCTGTTGAACTTCTGGTGCTCACAGGAGTTCAAGGACCTTACGGACACACAGCAGGAGGGCTCCCACAGTCTGTAAATGTAGGGACTGCAAATTTTCCAGAAGAAGGAGGATAGCAATGAGCAGCAAAAAAAATGACCATGTGCATGGAAAACAGTCCCCAGATATATTTCTCAGGGACAGATAAGAACTTCCAAAGATAATTTATTCTAATTAAAATCTGTTAGTTTTGTAAGTCAGTAAGGAAGGAAGGCAAAGAACACAGGGAACTTCTGCATTTTCTAGTGATAGATACCCTAGTTGTCCCTCAATCCCTCAAAATGCAGGTAAGAAAATAGGTCTGTTAATCTAGGAATTTATATGGCCCTCATTATTGCCATGCTAATGACTCTGGAAGAAATCAATACGATTCTGGTAGATGATCCCTGAAGACATTTAAGCACATATAAAACCCAAATTTTTGATGTTTCAACCTAGAAGAGACATGTTCCAAAATCCCACTTAGCTGCAGGTAAATATTAGAGAGGAAAAAAAAAATAAAAGGAGAGGTGATGATAATTTTGTAGGCATCAGCATGCACAGAGGCAGTGTCGCCTTTGACAGGGCCATACCACTTGCCTGATAGTTAAACACTCAAGATTCACAAAGCAATTACTCCCTGCATGCATCTGCAGATAAAATGAGCACAGAACCAAAGAATCAGCTTCCAAAGAAAAAAGCTGTTGCTTTTGTTTAAAGACATAGGAGAAGAAAGCAGGAGGAGTGTTCCTTTTTCTGAGGCAATCTAGTCACTGCAGCACTTGCTGGGGTATCAGAAACACCTCTGACCACCCCCAGAGACTACTCAAAGGGACAGATGAGTCAGGATGAAGACTCTTCCAGCCCTTCTGTTGTTGGCATTTCTCTCTGAAGCTTAAGTAACCACTGACTCAGTGCAGCACTCACGTCCTTCTGAGAGGGCACTCACTGGAAGTGAGCGACCATGGTCTCCATGTCTTTGTGCCAAGGATTATTTTCCTCTTTTACATTAAACTGTTTATGGAACAAAATGTATCAACCAGCTTTGGAGCATAGAGCACTTCTCAAGTCTTATCTAGAAGCAATTTATTTTTCTTATTTTTAGACAGAAATTTGATGCCTAACAGTCAAAAAGTAATCATAACTAAATCTCAGGGGAAAAGAAAAACGTAATCTATTTGCATCAGCCTTGTGATATACTGCACTCTGCAAGACAGTGTCAGTATTTACAAACATCTAGGTTGTTTAATACTGCCAGACACTTTTTTCTAGAGGTTTCATCTTTCAGATGAAATTCTTTCTAACATACAGAGTTTAAATACATCTTCTTCATAAAGCACAAAATTTGCTGTCAGACACCCACTGGATTAAGCAATCCAACATTCATACTCTAAGAGAGCTGTTTCTATTACATTTAGAGATTCTGTTCTAGCATTACCTACGGATGTTAATAAATTCAGATATTTTTTTAACCTTTTCTAAAGCCTTGACCTGCATGACACTGAAATAGATGTGACCTTACAGCCACAGATTGTAACTCAACAAGCACTTGAAAATTAGAGCCCTATGAATACCTGCTAGAGTAGCAGCAGCAGCTTTGCCACCTGTGAAAAAGTCTTCCTCTCTTTCAGAAGAGCATCCCCACCCATATGGCTGTTCCCATATATTCCTGAATTGCCTTTGGCAGGTCTGCAAGAATGCCCTCACCTAAAGGTTAAGTCTCTCCCTTTCCTCAGCACACCTGTAAAGGGATTTTGCACAATCTAACTCACAGATAATGCTTGCCACTGGTTGCTCTAGGTGACTAAAGCGATGTGTTTGGAGAGTGCACAATGGAAACTGTTATCACTTAATAATGCTGATAAAAGTTAGAATAGGTGGAACACTGATAAGATGAAAGGATGCAAAGACTTAGTAAACAGAAAGCAAACAAAATCAGGTGATCTACTGACTCCCTAAAAGTTGTATTCCAAACCAGCTCCAACGTAGTGATTTTTAAGCTTTCCTTTTGCGAACTTCTGCAACATTTTCTAGAGTAGGTCACAGCCCTACAGTCTATTGACACTAGACTGTCTTTTCTTAGACCTCTCAGAAGTAACCTGCAGACCCATCTCCAGCTAATGGCCAGCAACTCATGCTGAGAAATACCAACCAAGTGCAGATATGGTGCTTGCTACTCATTCTGCGAATACACTCATGGCATTTGCTCCTCTCTCTTCCACATCCAAATCCTTCCCCTCATGGAAGATATTTTTTGTTTTGATCTTGATTCACATTGTGGCCCAATGCAGGAGATTTCTATGTCTATTCTCACCTTTATGTACAGAAATCACCAGAAATCAAAGCTTATCTTTATCACCAAAACCATGCAGCATAAAACGGTCGATAAGCTAAGAACAAGCATAGACTTTTTGCAGATCAAGGCATTCATGCATTCTTCCCTACAGGATGTGCAAAGCTTTATATATAAAGCACGTGGGCACTGATGGATCTACACCAAAAAAACATACTGTCTGAGTGGGCATTGCCACATGCTGGTTTGAGAGGGAGCATGGCATGACAGAGAGTTTAATCTTTCCCACAGCAAATAAACCTGTGTAGTCTTATTAACAGTCTGGGTTCATGCTGTGGGCTTGAACTAAGGGTTTAGGAAGAATTTAAAGAATTCGTGTATAGTAAGGAGAAAAAGCAGAACGGACTTCCAGGTGAGATGTCAAAGACAAGTCACACTGCCTTACTAAGGTAATAAGCTGAGTTTCAAATACAGCAGAAATCTACCCAATTCCCAGGCTTCCCTGAAAGAAATCTGACAGGGCATGGCCTTGATAATGGAATATAAATATCTGACTATTTTTGCAATGGTAATTTTACGTGTGAAATTCTGTCGAAAAGAATCAGAGTGACAATTCCTACACAACAGCTCACCATCGCAGTCTCCCCAGTATTAGATGGTTATAATACCTATCCAGATCTTCGCTTCCATTCATATCAAACTTTCCAGACATTCACCACCAACGACAATCGAAAAACAAACCAATTCCTACCGAAGTAACACACAGCATGCCAGCACAACATACTCAATTCAAATTTACACATTGATTTTTAACAAGGGAATAATGCTTTTTACAGAACTACCTCAAAAGCTTTGAGAGATCGTTTTCAAACACGATATCTACACACATTAGAAATTCAATCACTCAAAACAGACACAGCTGCCGCTGTGCCAGAGCCCCTGTACAGCCAGTGTGCGGCAAGGCGCCCAGCATGTCTGGATGCTCCCCAAACACAGAAGGGGCTCTAGAGTCCCCTCCTAAGGTTCACTTTTCAAAAGGGTGCTACTAAAATAAAATAAAATAAAATAAAATAAAATAAAATAAAATAAAATAAAATTT
>VZTH01010709.1:31833-97261 GCA_013397815.1 Aleadryas rufinucha | reverse complement strand
CGGCTCGGCCCCGGTGCCGCAGCCCCGCTGCTGCCGGGCCGAAGCTGCGCGGGGCTGCGAGCTGACGGCCCTTGGCCGTATGGGGGGCGGGCGAGCTGCCGGGGACACTGCAGCACCGGCGGTGTGGCTGGCTCCCCAGCGGGCTGTGGCGAGTGTGCTGCGGGGAGGGGGAAGGCGCGATCTCATCTCAGCCTTTCAGGTTTTCTCCGTGACACTTTCCGTTTTAGAAAAGTACCTTGAATGTTTCCAGCGGTGCCAGACCTCCGGGGTTGGATGCGGTGGGCCTGGCCCTACAGACCCAGGCGATTCTTGATTCATTTTATCTTTGTATTTGCCACTAGTTTTTGAGGTCCGGGACTTGACCTCCAACATTTCTTTGAAGCCATAACTGTTGCATGTCAGCCTCTCCTTTTAATTAAACTTGAAATCCTCACAATCCCACAGTCTCAAGAGTCGGGCAATTAAAAAAAGTATGACACGAGACCTATAAAATCATAAGAGTTGGCAAGCCTGTGGCTCCTCTCTTGTGCCCCAGTCAACCACAGGAGAATGGGGAGAAAAAGCAGGTGCTAGACTTTCCTTGTGTTTTTTTGCCTACGTTTTCTTAGTGTGGTTTTCCAAGTTGCTGCAGATTGTTTGTTTGTCTCAGAACCCACATGACAGGGAACTGCAAATACTTGCATGGAAGTTCTGGGCCAAACTTGTATCCCATGATGGTTAAGTAAATGATTTCAGGTCCCCAAATCCAGACCCTCCTGCCATCCTGCACATTGCCTGCACGGTCTGAGTGAACACAGGCTGTTCCATAGAGAAGAAATCTGCCACTGTTCTATCTCCTTTCCAGCATTTTTACTTGTGCAAACAGAGCTGGAGCTTCAATAGACCAGCAAGATGTGTGTGAACCTTGTGGTTTGGTTATGCATCAAGATGTGTGACTTCAGATCTATTCTAGCTCAAGAACACACTTGACTTCAGGCCTTGAACCCTGATGCACTTGTCTGTATGTTGGCCTGTGTCATCTCAAGAGGAAGGATTGAGTCTCCTTATACACCTACCATTCCTGGATTATTTTAAACCTGGTTTGAAGAGAGCCGTGGGCTATGATTCCCAAGCAGAACATTGATGCATGTTGAAACATGACTCCAAGGATGAACAGACTTAAAGACAAGACCCCTATTAGGGGTCTTCTATTTAGTAGGTCTAAGCAGGTGTCTTTCCAGCACATCAGTCATCCTTTCACCGTACCAAATCTCTCCCCACTGGAAAGGCTGCTGGACAGCCAATTCTGTGGTGAAGACTTCACTGCAGGCACAAAGAGGTTTGATATGTCAACAGCCTAAGAACATGTTCCCATTTAGTTCCCATTCTAGCCCGCAAGCCCTTCTACCCTCTTTCCATGCAAAAGCAGCTGAATCAAAATGAAACTAGGAATACACATAGCACCATAAGGTTTGAGGAGAAGGTGGGCATTTCATTGTACACACCTGCTGAAGGGAGGACTGCCTCTATCTTAGTTTCCAGACCTCATTAACTGGAGCCTGGTGCCCTCTCCAGAGTCTGCATCCAGGTTTCATGAGGACGTAGCATGCACTTGTGCCATGGATGACAGACACACAGATGCAGGTTTCCATCCATGAAAATGACACAAGAACTGTCATTCAAAGGCATTGAAAATGTTAAATGAAATTGTACCACCTTCCTTTTCTGCAGCTCATGCTATTTCAGCTTTAGTAAAGGCTCACAGGCATTTCACTTGTCAGAAAGCCATGTACCATGTACGTGGTACCATCAGCAGTGGCAGAAGATTTGGCAAATTTTCTAGATCACAAAACAAAGCAATAGTATTTTTTACTGTTTTCTCTTTTTAATTAGCCAGGTAGCTTCCCTGTAATTCACAAACATTGCATACAGGATCTGTGTTTGTTTGATGTTTTTTTAAGCAGAAAAGGGTGATTGTGAAATCAGAAGAAGCTTCCAGGAGAAAACAGAGGTAGGGGTAGTTCCTGAAGTTATTTTAATATTTTGATATTGTAATAATGAGTCCATTTTCAGTGACTCAGTTGGAAGTTAAGAGACAGAAATTTCTAGGTCTGGTGCAATTTACAAGTCTGTATAGCACAGGTTTCAAGATGATAAGGCTACAGATGGTTTGTATTAGTTGTCTTTTTTTTTATACAAGGAAAAAGGTTAATTTTAATATAAACATCCCCTAGATAAATGAGTGGCCTAATTACTCTGCTATTTCTGCAGTAAATATTCTATACATGTATCCAGTCTCATCATGATATCTTCTCCGTAAAATGTCATAGCCGCTGTATTTTATTAGGAATTTTTTCTGCATAGAGTGCATACATGAAGGCCATTTACTTTGTTTCCTGCCTTATCTCTGTTTTGCAGAAAACTGAAGGACAGATGCTGGAAAGCACAACTGTGTCTTTATGTAGTCAGTGTAGGATCTTGTCATGTATGTCAACAGCAGCAGGGCTGTGCCTTTCAACACTAATATTTTGGACATTGAGAGGGAGAGGTTTAAGTCTCTATGGAAAGTAGGCTAGCTTCAGTTTATCTTAGTCTATCTCAGGGCTTAGTATTACTTAGAGAATGACAGATCTGCTGTCTAGGTCAGAAAAAAGTTCTTGAGGTGTGTCATTCCAAATGAAAGTGAGAAGTCCAGCTAGGACATTTTCATTAATGAGAGTTTCCTGGAGCCATTTAGTCTTGTGTTTAAGGGTGTGTTGGTTATTTATGGCAGAGAAAAGGAACGGATGTGTTGATGTTCTGGAACTTTTCCTTTGTGCATTGTTTCCCATTTCACAGTTGTATTTGGCACCCACTTTCCTCCAGCCAATAGAGAATATTAAAGAACTTCCTTTGCTGAGAAGTTGTGTGCACATTTTACAAACCATACAGTTTAACCAGAAGTTTGAAAGGTAGTACTTCAACCAGCGTTTACAAAAGCCTGAAATTGCAAATATATAGTATTGCCAGCAAAGGTCTGCCAGTGGTTGTTTTTATGGGCTATCTATTCCTGTTTTCCTTAAAATGAAATTATATAATACAACCAACAAAGCAAATTTGGGTCTGACTGAATGTGTTCAGGAAGGCCAATAACAAAACTCAGATTGGCTGTGATAAACACAGGAGTAACCTCTGCTCATGCCAAGAATAACCTCGAGTACTGGGGATAGTGTATGTATTTTTGTGTACTTACAAAGCAACAGTTCTTTCCTACAAAGTCTCAGTGGAAGCATCTCTTGTTGTCAAGCTGACACAGAGCTTTTCTTGGAAGAGGACACTGACCCCAGAGAAATAAACTCTTGGTAATTAATAATTTTCAAATACAGAGAATTTTCTTCATCATTAAAGACCTATGCCTGTAAACCCAAGGACATGTTGGCAATATATTGCTGAAGGGCTTCAAAAAATTCCCTTGTCTCTCTTGTCTGCAGGAAAACCATGAAGTCTAGTGTGGTTTTTGTGTTTGCAGGGAGAAGTAATGAAGGACTTTGATCTACTGACCTGCACTAACTTTGATAGTGCAGTGAATTTAAAAAGAAATTGGAAGAAAAACACTACTTGCCAAAACCAATTAAATTTAATGCACTCACATTCCTTTCACTGGGAAAAAAATCTACCTCAGATGCCTGGGAAATACATGGTGTTGAAATACTGGATTCACTGCCAGTAATAAGACCCTTATGGTTGGCAGTGAAAGTAAAACTTCTCGCATGCATTACAGAGGTGATAGGAGACGGATTACATTGCCACACATTGCCAAATGCCAAAATCTTTGTGCCTGACCAGGGTCATTTGTGTGCAGGATGGAGGACCAGGGCACCAACTGTTGAGTCTTCACTGAGTACCTTGGGTCCATCTTCACTGGCAGCTACAAACAATTCTTTTAAACAGGTCTTTTATATCTTCCTGAGTCAAGCAGCTGTGCAATGATTTTGCCTCAGACCCTTCCTTGCCTTACTCTACAGACCCTTTGGAAAAGTTTCTGCCCATCACCTTATTTCCTCATTTTCACATCTTTTTGGCTGCTGTCTGCCTTCCTGTTGAGAAGACGTCATCTGAGCCCATGTTATCAGAGCACAGTTTTGGGGGGATGACGAGTAGCCTATGCTAAGGGAACTGAACTTTTGGTCTTGTCTTGTGATCTTGATGTAACCAGCACACTCCTCACCATTCCTTGTTTTGACTACAGTCATTCATGCCCACTGTGTCCAGTAATGCTCATTCCTTCCACCCTTGCTCTAGTGTGGCTTCTGATGCTCCCATAAGCAGGCATTTCTGTTTGTATTTCATTCAGCTAAGTTGTAATACCTCAGTTAAACATGTCTCCAGGGGCTGCAGTGAACTGGTGCCTGAGAAGGGACGTGGTGCTGAAGTTCCCCTGCTATAACAATCTCCATGCTGTAACCAGTTAACAGCTGCAGGCCTGCTTTTCAATCTAATCTTGTGCCATCATGCAGGTGGTTATACTGGCAGTGTAAAGTATAGCACGTGCTTAATCATTGCGTTGGATGCATCATATTGCTGAGTCTAATACAGTAGCGTGAGAGGTCAGTCGTTGAGACACTGAAATAGGACACAGAATAGTTCTTGGAAAGGAATAAAGCTAAATATATATTTTTGAAGAAACACCAACAAATGGTAACAATCTTGCTGATTGTGGAAGAGTTGGTGGAATCAGTCCTAGAACTAAGTGTGATTTATGGATATGAAATTGAAGAGGCATACTTTGTACAGTAGTGGAAAGGCCTAATTACATCACAAAAAAGAGGATTTATGAGAGTCAGAAGCAATTTAGATTTGTAATAGCCTGAGAAGCATGGAAATCTGAAAATAAAAGATACCAAGAACATCTCAGACATTCATATGCTCATAATTTTACAAGGCCCTTCACTGGCTCCCTGACAGCAGCACATTCAAACATCCTGTCGTTTTCTGCACAACTTTCAACTATGCTCCTTATTTCACAACTCTTTGTCACTGCTGTGTTGGCTCTATTTCCAATGCGGTGCCTTTCCAGTCAGTCACACTTTTCTGATCACCAGTTTGTCAGTTAGATTTTGCCATGCTTTATCCATTTCTAGGAGATCTCACCGAGAAATGCCCTCTGTACTACAAGGCTTAGTAAGATGTTGCTTCAGATTTTCTGTGCATCAGTCCATGGCCTGAACATGTCTGATAAATGTTGGATGAATTTGAAGTACTCTAAGCTGTTATGAACTTTAGATGCACTCCAGAGCTGATCTCCACATGAACAGGAGCCATTCAACTAGAATTCATGTAACTCAAGTTGAGCTGCCAGTTTCAGTGAATCCCAAATAAGTAGCTGGAATTTTCAAAATTCTCCTTGCACGAAGCTTCCAGGCAGCAACACCCTCTACCCACACTAAACTGTATCCACGGAAAGAAATACGATTTCTCCAGCACTATCCTTGGACTGAGCTGTGAGCCCACTCACTGCTTGGAACCAGCTTTCTATGCATCAGCATAGAAATAGTGAGACAAAAACAGCTCAGCTGGAGAGGAGGTAGAGATATGTAACAAATGCTTCTCAGGAGCACAGGAAGTTCTGTATTTAAATGGTTCATAGCATTCCTCCTGTCAGTCTTTCCATGTCATTTTTCACATGTGGGTTTAAATACTTCTTGACACAGTGCATCAGAGCTTGGGATATTATAGTATTAAACAATACACAAATAAGACGTCTCAAGGTGTGGCCTTGGAGGATATGATGGCAAAATGCAGTTATTAGACGCAACTTTGTCCTTTCTGTGCCTGACTTAAGAAATGCTATTTTTTGGGGGGTGTTTCATTTACCCTAGTTAACCTCAGTTCTCCTGTAGGCTAATAAAAGGTCTGTACTTGTACACAAACAGAGGGGCTAATTTTAGTAAAGCAGGTAATTCCAGCATGTTTCGCAGCCAGGTTGAAAGAAGTTTTCATAAAAGCAGACAATTGTTTGCATGAGGCTAATTATTGCAGCAAATTCTGTATCTATTCCCGGAGTTTCCATCAAGGTGGACCTATTTTTATTCTCAGCTTTGTTTTTATTATAGTAAAAAAATAACTCTACGATGACATACAATTCTAACCCAGTATTGACTTAATTACATATCTGTGAACATCATCCTCCCTTCTGGTGTAACAAGCACTTTTGTTTTCACTAGTCTGAAGACCAATGGCAATTTTAATTTGCCTCTGCACAACCTGGTAAAGCCAAAGGAGCTGCCTGCATGGGGCGTGATTTGTTGCAGTATCAGTGCTGCAAAGCTAAGCTTCTTCAGGCAGAGAACAATTTTCTGTAAAACACTTTTCCAAACACATGTGGACACCGGAATAGCAGTGGAGACACCAGAAATGTATGTACATGCTGAAAATTGTGTGACTGAGCATGCTTTGTCTTGTTCCCATTCTTGGCCAAGCTGGATGTCTAGGCAGCTTCATCTCCCACTGGGGTCACATGAGATGCAGAGAAGAACCAGCCCAGTGTCACAGAACCACATTTGTTAGCACTGAGCTAAAATGGATCTACATTCACACTTGTCTCTGTTCTGTCCTCCCTGCTCTGAAACACAGTTCACCTGGGAGGCTGCGAAGCACAGTCTTCAGACAGATTCTGTGAGTGCATGAGGCACAGGCTGAGTTAGTGCATGTATTGGCCTAGATTAGGGTTTGGCAGGTACTTTTTCTGCCACCAGTATAAACTTCAGCATCCATCATATGTCTCTTACTCTATGATCCTGCATTGTGTTAGCATAGTGCTTTGCATACATCCATGTGGTAAGACACATTGAGGAAATAATTACTTTTTTTTACTTGTTTTTCTTTTTTCTTTTTTCTTTTTAATTTTTTTCTTTGTTTCTTTCCTCTTTTTTCTCTTTTTTTTCTCTGTTTTCTTCTTTCCTCCCCTCAAGTTGTTTTTTAACTGAATAGATTCCCTGCTGAGAGTTACGCTGAGTACAAACATCAAGCCACTGAAAGGCTGGTAGGAGGTAGAAATAAACAGGAATAAACAGGAATAAACAGCCAAGGGCAAAGGTTGAAGGGCTTAGGGCTGGAATTAACATCCAAGGGCAGAAGCCGAAGGAGTGTTGTGCTGTGTGTCAAACCACAGTCCTGGGCTGTAGGCTGACCTTTTTCTGGTGGAGGTGCTGAGTTCAAACTTCAGCTTTGTGCCTTAGCTATTAGATTGGAGTGTTTCAGGCACAGCCAGGGACCCAAACATACTTGCAATAGCCAGTATGAACTGACAGTAGGAACCTGAGGAAAAAGGGAACTTGCCTTCTGTCCATTGTCTGAAGCATCACAGTGACAGTTGAGGGAGGTGAGCTGTGTCCCTAACTGCAAAGATCATCTGGACTCTGCTCTTTGTGAGCCCACATCTGAGCATGACATCAGTGCTCACCCTCCACAAAACTCTGTAACCAACTCATTTGGATACCCACTGGAACAAGGAAATTAACTTGCCTGGGAGGAGTACCTGGCTTTCAGGAGAACATACATACCAGAAGCTTTTACTGGGCTCCTATCTGCAATTTTAGAGATAGTTCAGTGAAGGCCCAGTAAGGGTGTTTGGTTCTGGCATGCTGGCTGTTGCACTCTCCAAATACTGAATGCCTCTTCAGCCTGTACCTCTTCCATGTTTAATGCGTGGGGCTGCTGTGAAATGCAGCCTGGAGCTGAACGTGCATGAGTTATGCAGCACTTGGCATTTTGATGTTCCTCACACTTGGATAGGCTGCTAGCTCTCCTTCACTTTAATAAAAATTGCAGACTTAAAAGTCCTGACACACTCTCTGCTGAACCTAAAATATATAATAAAACATCCACATAGGCATCTAATGAACAGGGGAAAAGGCTCACAGGAAGCAACCTGCTGAGCACAGAGCACTTGTTCTAGCCAAAAGGAAATTCCTGTTTTTTCATTTGTTTTCTCAGTTTTGCTTCCCTACACAGCTCTGTAAGCTGAGGTTTTGTTGTCTTTTGACTTTTGTGTACCAACAGACAGCAATTCCACCATGCCTTCTTCCAGACCCCTGGCCTTCTATGCAGTCTTCCCTCTCATGCCTGTAATTAGCAAAACTGATGCCAAGGAAGACTCCGAAAGTTTCAACCTGTAAGATGTAGAATATACACACTATGTGAAGTTACATTTAGATGGAGTCTCTCCTGGCTTTGGAGATGATGGCATTAACATCAATCTTTTTTGTTCCATCTTGTCCTACCTCCTCAACAGTTCTATTCAAGTGTCACTCAACTGGCATTTGTGGCCCTGAAACCCCCTCTTGGGTTTAAATACCAGGGAAATTTCTTTCTCTGTAGTCACAAGGGAAAGACAACCATCATAAATATACATACAGGCTTTAAAGGCTTGATTGGGAAGTGGAAGGGCAGGAGTGCAATGGGCAGGGGTGCTCCAGAGGCTGTTTTCCATGCCCGTAGGGTGCTCTGGCCGCCTCCTTAGGCTAGAGGGCACTGTCCACTCTGATTTTGAAGCATGGACATCTCTTAAAAACCAACAGGGAAGCTGTGGAGGCAGAAAAGGCTGAAGCAGGAGTGAAGATGGTTGTGCAAACAGTAGTGCCTGGGTAGGGAGCGGGAAGTGCAAACTTCTGGTCCCTGCTCCAGGGCATGCTTTTCTTTTCATTGTATTCGGGTGCAGAAACCATGCATTTTTCACACAGAACAGTGAGGCTTTCTCAGAAAGTTGGGAAGAAACTTGTATTTGCCCGTGACAGTCACACTATGATTCACCCTGTCCCTTATTACAGGCAGCAACCTTGACAAGTCTCTTATGCAATCCTACCACTTTCCGGGACTTCACGGGAACACAACCCTTTGTGTTGAGCTATTTCAGAATGGCCTGACTCCTCCCACCCGCAGAAGAGAAAGCCTGGATAGAAAGACTTGCTGAAATTCCCGCTTCTTCGACAGTTTAACATAAGCTGTGCCATTAACACGTTTTCCTTTGGCATCCAAGTGGTAAAAGCTTCTCCCTAGCCTCCCCACATCCAGAGGAGGCAGGAGTTACAGTAGCCATGGGTATGTGCCAACCAAAGCTCCGCAGCAGTGAGAAAAGGTGACTCTCGGGAATTAAGGGCTGGGTATTCTATTTCCAACTGCGAGTACAGAGCAGCATTGTCCTGCAGTGATAGCAGAGCAAGCATCTCTCCGTGCCCACAACCCCAGAGAGAGGCTCTGGTATTAAGAGATAAGCTTATATGCTCCAAAGATGACACTGGTTGCATAAATCATTGCTTTTTTTGGCAAGAAGTGGTTACCAGAGAGACTGCAGGCTGCTGTTACTGCACATGGATGTGAAGTCTATTCTGGTAGTGCAACTGGCTCTGACTCCAGAAAGAGGGAGTGTACCAAAGGCTTCAGGGGGAATTTGTACCAGTTCGCCTGTGGGATGGGTTCTCACAGCTGGTAAGAAGTACAACAATAACTCTGCTTCCAAAGGAAGCTGCTCAGCACAGCCTCAGATTGACCCAGAAACAAGCATTTCAGTTTTAGAAGAGAAAATCTTGGGGGCAATCTTACCTTAAACACTAAAAAATGTTACTTTTGCTAACTACTACACCTCTGCAAATACTATTGCCTCTCTATTTCTCTCCTTGTTTTTATTAGATGGTGGTTTTTTCCTTTTTTGTTCTCCCTTCCCTTCTCCTTTGCTCTTTTGTTTAATTATTCGGAAGCTGGTTAAAAGCTACTCTAGCACTTTCTTATGAAGGGCTATAGGCTGTTGCTCCAAGGGTCATAGAAATTTCCAGGGAGCTAGCTCTCATTGCATCCTGCAGCAGTCACTGAACAAATGTGATGCTACTCTTACCTTTTGAGATAAACCACAAGCTGCAGAACCAATCCACTAAATAGCCTCCTAAAGATGCCTTAAATTTTCTCCTCTAATTGCAGCTCTGTACAGCGAAATAACTTTCACAGGAAATCTCTGTACTGGAAACAAATGGGAAGCATGGCACTCTAAAGATTAGAGAGGAAGGGTTATCTTTGTGTTTTGCTAGTCATTTGCAGTTTGCAGCAGTTTGGAAAGATAAAGCTATGTAACTGTTAAATTTTTTTGAGGGACATAAACCAGCTCCATATTTACTAGCATGTATGTTCAATATCAAATCTGGCCAGGAAAAGTGAGCACAAATCCCTTGTCTTTGATGTATTCAGGAGTATATCAGGCCTATGCAAACTTTTGCTTCAGTTTTAGTGGGAAAAGAACTCTATACCATAAGACCTATACCCTCACAGAACTTTTCCTGAAAAAGATGAACAGAGCAGAGAGGATGACTGTAGTGATATTACCACTAGAAAGATTGTTATTTTACCACTATGACTCTTTCTTCCCCATAATTTTAGTCCTAAAAGCCAATTAATGATGTTTAAAGGGTGTGTGTTCCTCGCTTTGGAAACAAATGTAATTAACACATGATTTGTGATTTTGCAGTTTTGCTTTTGAAATTAATGCAACACTGAATAATATTTGCAAGTTTCAAAATTGATACATTTTGATTTTTCTTGAGGAAGGGTTTTATGCATGAAAACTTCTGGTTTTAGTCAAAAGGGAAACAATATTGGGCAGCTTCTGAATAATCTTGATAAATTAAGTATAACTGCTGGTCAATCTATATCTAAATTGCAATCAATATCCAAATTGCACATATCAGTTCTATTATAAAACTTAGTTTTCTTTTTTTCCAGGATGCTAAATTTTCTATATTCTTTTGATTTATTATTATAAAATTATTCAGTTTAGTTTTACAAAACTCAGAAAGAGAGGCAACAAATACTCTACCAAGGGAGTGTATTCCACAACATTTTGCTTTTCCAATCTATTTTTTTTGTGACCTTCAAAATGTCCTACTTAGGCCTAATAAGTTCTGAAGAATGAACCTATAGCATCTAAAATAATCCAAAATTGTTTAGATAATGAAGAATCTGTGGCATTCTATGAAGAGAAGAGGCTCTCCATTACACTATTTTTATATGACTCCTTCATCCAGCAAAATCCAAGGTCCTGATGGCTTGTGAAAAGCAAAAGAAGTTATGCAGATCCAGACTTAGAGAAAACATGTAGAGCTGCCTTAGGCATCAGCAGTCTCTACCTCCCTGATGCTCTTTGGAGTGTGATCCTCTTGACATGATTTTGATGACAGGATCTTGGAATCTCTATAAAGTACATCTTTTGGCACTGATCTCTCAGGTTTGCAAAAGACATATAAAAGACTGTGTTCCATGTTTCTCAGTGAAGTCACAATGCTGTCTTGGGGTGTTCCAGTATCCTTAAGACATTTAACCATTTTCCCACTGCTTCAGAATAACAGAAAACCCAAATTATTTCCAAGGAATGCGTGATTCTATTGATATTTTGTAAAAAAAAAGCAA
Organism: Aleadryas rufinucha; assembly: GCA_013397815.1. Taxonomy (NCBI): domain Eukaryota; kingdom Metazoa; phylum Chordata; class Aves; order Passeriformes; genus Aleadryas; species Aleadryas rufinucha. The sequence continues at coordinate 85,852 of VZTH01010709.1, read as the reverse complement.
AAATAATTTTCTCTACCCAAACTTTTGCTAGAAGGACTTTTCTGATACATATTTTTGAAGGTCTGCATAGCCAACGAACAAATAAATGACCAGGAAGAGAAAGTAGTGTGGAAATAGATGTCACTGCATAAGCACTTGCCATGAGCAATGGGGAGTTAGATGAGAGCTCCTGTGAGTGCTGGCTGAAAGAAACTGGGACTTAGGAGCACTGGAAGAGCATCCAGCTGTTAGAGGCTGATGTACTCAGGAACACAGGCTTACTGGGGTCTTTGCACGTAAACTAGGGTACATCACAAAATTGCAGGTCTGACTCTGTCACTACCTTCTTCTCTGAATATGAATCATCTACAGCAGCCTGCTTTTTGTTAGTTGCTCAGATGAAGTGGGGGACCCGAGAGGAAATACTACCTGTAAGGCTCATACAAAACTACTAGGAATGATAGGTTACATCATTCTTAGGAATATCCTAGATACAAAGTACAACTCCTGAACACTGAGCAGGTGCTCAATGTCATATTTTGCTTTCATCCTGAATGGTTCCTGTTACAGTCCAAAGAGCTGGCAACTGAACTGAAAACTTAAGTACAGAGTGTCCAGGCTTCATCTACAAGTAAGTCTTGTATGAATTGATTTGAAGAGATTTGGGGGTTTTGCTCTGCTTCATTCAAATTATTTAGAAATGTCAGCATATATGACATGAGAAGTAATTTTCACAGGCAATTTCTGTATTAGTAACTAATGGAAAGCATGGGGCTGTAGTGGTTAAGGTGCAAAGGTGGAAGATTACTCACAGGACAATGGCCACAGATTTACAAATCCAGTGCTTACTGAATTCTGGCATGAAATATTGTTGTGCTTTTGTCGCTGAGCTTAGCCAAACAGTCATAATCACTGTAAAGACTAGGAGATGAATTTCAAAAGTGATGGGCACTCACTGCTAGTATTTGTTTCTGCAGTCACAAACCAACAGTTTTGAGTTGAGATCCCCCTTCTGAAATAATGTGAAAACACTTACATAAGAAAATCAAGCAAGAAGAAACAGAGAGTGAGTAAAAGAGGGGCAAATACACCCAAATGCACCTGTCACTGGCTTCTGAATACAACCATTTTCATATTAGAACAAGGAAAATGTATTTTAAAATAATTTTTAACAGTAATTAAATGTCCAGATTCTGTTACAGAAACTGTTGAGATCTTAATGTACCTTTGGAAATTTCAGTGCAGAAGGAAATCATTTGTAAGAATGAACTGAGGTGCTTTGGTCAGCTTTTTTTTTTTCTTTTTCTTTAGCAATAATCCTACTTTTTATGTCTTCTGCTTGTGATCTTTTAAGAACACACTACCAGTGACTTCTCCTGAGTGACATAATTTGGTCATGATAGACTTGAGCATTCAGCATTCAGTGATGCCATATGATTTTCATTGGAGTCAAGTAAAGAAATGCAGTGGTCATTTTCATAGATGAAGGCTTAGAATAAGATCAGAAGTTTTGAATCATTTTATATTTAGTGACCCAGACAGGTGTCAGCTTGAATGCCTGAAAAGCCACATGTGGAGATATGCAAAAAAATACCATTTAAAGACACTCATATTATACATTAAGATTATCAGCAAGATTGTTAAGATCAGAGGTTTATTAAATGATATTTATGCTATTCATTCCCTTTAAAAAATAGAAGTCTAGAGCATATTTTGTAAAAGTCTATCAACTCACACAGAAATTACAATAACATAACCTTGAACTTCTAGGGTGGTGAAAAACCTTTTCTGAAATGCTTGATCTGAAAATCGTGAGCTATTCAAAGTTCATTTGTTTGAGAGATGATGCCTGCAGCAACAGAGGGAACCTCCTGAGGAAGCCTGACTATATTCAAAAGCTTCCGAATGATTCCAGTAAAAGTCCTTGTACAGAAAGTTCCAGCTCACTTCTTGTTTACTTGGTTAGCTTCTCTAGAGGAGTCACATAGGATTTCCCCTACAAATCACATGTTCTCATATTGCAGCATCCTTGAGCCAAATGCATAGAAAACCTTGGGTAACCTTTTCTTCTTCAATATACACAGGGAGAAATAATCTGTTTTCAACATTTTTGGCCCCTGCATTACATAGACGATGGCCAAATAATGACCTATTTCAGCATATTTCCTCCTGCACTCTGAACAGTATCTGTATAATTTTCTGTCAATCTTATCCGTAACAGACTGGAATTTACAAGTAAGGGGGTCGTAGACGTAGTAACATAACATGAATGTAGGTTTACAATTTTGAATATTAGTTTGCAGGAAATAACTCTATGCCAGATGCTGTGAGCTATTTTCCTGTGCCTACTGAGAGACAAACAGAACTGAGGCTGGAAGAGGCTTTGAAAGAGTTTTTGGAAAGTCTGACTTCCAATATCTGCTTCTTTCTTAGGCACTTCAAAGTCACACGTGGCCTCGCCCTTGAGCATTTGGCTTTCATAACTAATTCTCTGAGCACAGAAGGCAAGTGCCTTCAGTCAGTGTTCTCATTGCAAAAGATGCCTAAAGATAGCCAATACAAAACAGGAACAACACAGATTTCTCCAGATTCCTACTAGAATGTGTTAAGTAGAATACTTGTCACCAGAAGGGGAGATGTGAATTCTAACCCCCGCTCCAAGGACTGTGCCCTGAATCCACTCACTGTTTCACATAAATAGCCCTTTAAGCAGGACCACAACACAGGGTTCCATTAGTTTGTGAAAGTGCTACAATTACTGCATTACTGCTGTCTTCTTCCTGCAGGATGAGACCTGAAGTCTTTCTACAGAATGACTTGGCTTTCACGGAAGCAGTAAAAAAAGACATTGATTGCCTGTGTCACACACACTGTTTAAGGAGTACCTGCCTTGCATATGCAGTTTTCTACCGAATGTATAGAACACTTTAGGTCACTAGTTCCTTTACAGTCTGCATAAAAGAGAGCTGCACTTACACTTCAAAGTACCCATGGCATTGAAAATATAATATTTATTCTGAATAATCACAATAAATACATAATTTCCAGTTCACACTGTTGTACTGACTTGTGCAGAAAAAATTTATATAGGCTTTCCTGTAATAACTGTGAAGGATTTTTGTTCCCCTTGTAAAGAGAAGGGATACACTCATGGCTCAGACAAATAGGAGAGAATGTGATAAGAATTTCTACTGTTGTTTAGGGGCACCAGATTTTTCATTATACTGTTTATTTGTTTTCACTGATGTCATCCTCACTAACTTGTGCTCACACCACATGTAAAACAGAACCCACTTAAGTACAATTTATTCTTTTTAGAAGACTATTATGACAGATTTTTTTATTTTCTTAATTTCATGCAAAGTAACTCAGAAAATATTTTATGTTAATGATGGCTTTCTCACCAGCATTCTTCCACAGAAGGCGTTGACACCATTGACACCATAACAACATTGATACTGATAAAATATATCTTTAAGAACAGCAACCATCCTCTTCAGGATTTCATGTTAATACTAAAATCTTTGTTCAAATCTTTGTCACAGAAAAGCTTGCTTTGAATCCAGTGGGCTTTGCATAAAGTCCCTGGACTCTGAGGAGAGAAAACTTTCTTAACTAACATAGATTCATTAACTCGGACAAGTACCTGCAGAGAAGGCATAATATGTTCTCAGTAGGTGACAAAGGTTGCACAAAGAGGAATTTTAGTGATTCATTGATGATAACAGCCTAAATAAACAGTCTGTGGCCATACTAGGGCTCAGGGTTGTCTGCTGCAAGCTAGGCATCTAATTCTTATGAAATAAATAAAATATCTCCTCCATCAGACTGTATCTTGAAATACAGAAGAGAAGCTCTAAACTATAAAAAAAATGTGCTGGAAAATATTCCTTCAAAGAATACTTTGCAGCTCAGGTCAATAGTTCAGACACTCGTTTCCAAGGTGATCTGTGCCAGCTTTTCAGTAGTACACTTCCTTTCCATATTTGTACAGCACTGAAGAGTTAATGTCTTCAGTAACTTTTTCATTTTTGCAAAGCATAAACTTTGCAGAAACACAGAATTTTGTTTAAAGGATGTATTTAGTTCCCCTAACCAACAGAAATTAAAGGTTTTGGAAATCATGTCAAGCTCACTGTATAGACTGTGCACAAACTTTGTGGTTGCTTTTGTGTCCTCAGTGACTCACCCAAAGTTGTTTTCGTATTCTTAAAATATAGGTTTAGCTTCAACTTCAGTTCAGCTTTTATAGTAACATTTGATGCACTCTGTCTTCAAATCTGGAAGGTATTTGTAAAGTAATTTATCTTCTCTTTGTGCCTCTGACTCTTTCCAGAAGGCTCCAGTGTACCTTTTATTTCTGGTTTCAATTGTAGATAAAACTTAGCAGAAAGCTAAGTTAAAAATAATTCTGCTATAAAATCATTTACAGGAGGGAAGTACTCTTCTCTAGGTCTCCAAGCCCAAAGGTGCCACTTTCTTCAATGGTTCCATGAAATAATGTGGAATAAAGAGTTTGGCAGTTAATAGTGATCAGCTGCATTGGAGTGGACCAGGACAGTTTATACACTCCCACCTCAGATACATTGGAAAGCATCCTTAAGCATGAGTATCCAAAACTTACTCGTGCTCTTGAAGTTAAAAAATCCCTATTTTTCCTCATTTTGGGCAGATGGCATGGTTGCATTAGGAAAACTGCAATGTAACTTCATAGCTCATATTGCTACTGAGGTATCATTTGTCACCAGGCATAATGTTTTAAATGCAAGAACCAGGAACATTATTATTCACTACTGTGTATTTCAGGGCAGCAGTAGGTGCATTTTCAAATACTTAGGCAAAAAGCTAGAGTCTCCAGAAAATAAGTGGGAAAGACTTTTCCTTCTTAACGGCAATTAAATCTGGCTTGAAATCCACAGACTGCTTGATAATTCTGGGCAGATGAGCTCCTGCAGCACATAACAAATGAGCAGTGAGCTACATCTCAATTTTTGTTATTACTTTCAATCCTGTGTGTGCAGCCAGCCGAGCAGTAGAGTGTGCATGATAAGCACAGCTCACTTTTGCCTCAGAGGCACCAGGAGCTGGACATTCCCTGCATCATTTTGGACTTGAGGAATATGTTCAAACTTCTGTTTAAGGTGAAGTAGAACTGCTTAAAATATAAGGCTCCTCCTTTGTTTATTTTGAGACCTAGATGAGTGAACTCAGGAATGATGTAAATGGTGATATGGCTTAGGATCCGGGTTGCTCACCATTTGGCAGACCATAATCGCAACGTACTCGTCTGTTACACCCCTGTCTCCTATGGCATGTGGGTATGCCTGCAAGGCATAAATCTCTGCTGGTGGTCCATTTCATTCCCACATTCTAGCTGCCTTCCCCCCTTCATGGATTTAGGGAACATAACGGCTCATGTCTTCTCAGTGCCCCAAACTCCTTCTGCTGGGGCACATTTTTTGTGTAGCTGGTCACACGTATTAAGAACACAGTTTTAACTTAGTGTTTCCAGTTTGCTTCCTTTGATTGACCAGCCTCAAGCAGCAGCGGAAGAGCTTTACCCAGATGCTTCTTGGTCTGCCTTGTGTCACCTTAACCACACAATTTGACCACTGAAGCTATGGGGATTAAGTGACTGTTCATGTTCTTTATTGACACCGCTCCCCCCAATTATTCCTAATTAATTTTCTTACCCACCCATCCATGAGCAGTATTTTATTTCTGAAGCTATTTCATTTATTTGTTTTTTTAGTAAATGACCAAGTGTCACTTCTATGTAAAACAAGATGCATCAAAATTTTCTGATATATTATAAACTCTGGCCTTCTGGTTTAAAAATATAGTAACACATGTTCCTAATACATTTACCTCCTCAGATTTGTATTAATATCAGTGTTCTCACTGACATTCTGATTGTCAATGCTCTGAGGTACTTGAGCTACCAATGTTCTGGTATCTACAGTTATCAGCTGCTAGAGAAGCTTGTCTAAAATTTTCTTATCAGAGTTGGTTTTATCTTCATTTATCTTAAGTCCCATTTTTCTTTCTACTTCCTTGAGGTGTCCAATTATCCTTTGTATCTTATATTCTTTCTCGTGCAAGCACCAAAATTGTTAGTGACATCAGAGGATGTCTGAAGATCACCTAATTTCTGTTCCTCCAGAAAATTTTATAGTTAAGCCATGACTCCCAGGACATCTTTAGAAGACACAACAAAGTCAGTCTTTCTGTGTACTCCCACTCCTTTTTCCAGGAACCACATTTCTATTCAGCTGTTTTCTCCTGTATAAGGGAAAGGTATATACAATGTCACAAATGGGAACTTACAATGAGCAGGAAGTTTTATGACACTTATACTGTTTATTATGCTGGAGAAAAACTATTTGCAGTCCAAAACTGTCAGTTTGAATAGTCTTTGAACTATCTTAAACCACCATCCCACAAAGTCCTTTCTTTCCATCATCTCTCTGGTTACAATTATTCGGTTCTAAAATTCCCCACACTTTGTTCTCTTTTCTTGATGAGAGCTTAAACTGCCTTTTAAATCTCTTTTAAACTTGTCTTCCTCAAACAGCTCAGCTGTCTTTAACACATCTATACTAAGAAAGTCACTAACAATTCTCTCCCTCTGTCCATAACTGCATTCTTGCTATCATACTCACAGCTGATCTTGTCTCCATGTATTGTAGCTCTCATTAAATACTCCCACATTACACGCATTTTCCTCTTGCTTCATTTGTTTCACCAAATCCTGAAAACCCTTCATGGTCCTCTAGGTGCTTTTTTGCCCTATTATGTTTATATCACACTTAGCATGAGACCAGCTTGGGAGTTCTATACTCACTGTTACATGCCTGTCTCCAGTTACATTCCCATGAGCTCTTTCAATGCTTCTTTGTCCTTACACCTAGAACTCCCCTGAATTATCTTCTTTGGTCTTTCATGATATCTCCTGAAGCCTGTTTTTAATTGCTACCTATTTCAGCCTGTCTCACAGATACCTCCAGAATGTTGTTTTATATCTGTAACTTGTCTACTGATTTTTCCTACCATTTTTCTGCTATTGTTCTCTGATAATTCTTCTGCTTTGCCTCTTGAGACAAATGATGCAATCTGAGTTGTAGGAACCGCTTTTATTGATAAATGGATATGCTTGAGAACATTTTTATTAGGAACATTTTTGTGCTATTCAGCCATATACTTAAATGTGACAAAACCAATTAACAAACATGAGTTTCCTGTCTTCCACATCTACCTTTACTACTTCCATATTGGAGCCATACAGCAGTGTTTGGTACCACACTTTGCAATATTCTTGAAGACTATTAGCACAATCAGGCAGAATTAATCTTGTCAATTGTTAGGGATTTCTTTGCTGGGAGCACATTTTTATATTCCCAATGTTCAGCATGCTCCATTAGCTTAAGGTACTGACAGTTTTCTTGGTTTTTCCTTCAAATATTATAAAAATTGAGAATATAATTTCAGAGAATTGATAATATATCAGTGGTGATATAGAGAGACATAATCTTATCCTCCTTTACTTTCTTCCTTCTTCTGACCATTGCTGCTAAAATAAACAGTGATGATCCTCCCTAAGGAGCAGAAGTAGTGTTGGATAACTTTCCCTCCATTTGGTAGTGCCCTTAGAACCACCTGCGAATGATATCTCTCTCTTCATGGCACCACTCATCATGAAGTTTATTTCAATTAAACTACTGGTTGTTTTGTCTGAGAAAACCAGCATGGATTTAACAAACTTTATTAACAAGGCTATCATGTGTATGTCAGTCTGTATTTTCTGTGCTATAGTTTGGCGTACTCCTATCCAGGGTAACAATGTTCCTTGCATGCCTGGTTAGGATTTCTACAGCAGAGTATATTTCTTGCAGCTTAGAATGGAACAATAAGTCTGAGCTTCTAAGGCACCTAATGAATGAAGGCCGCACTTCACAGAATTTGAGTACCTCTGTCCTTGCTCCCCTTTGAAAATTATGGCCCAAACACAACACTAAATGCAGCTATCAGAGATTTTGAGACATCTTACAGAAAATACATTTTCATGCTCTTTCTGTCAGCACTTATTATGTCAGAATAAGAGGCATATTGTCTTTTACAGCAGTTGTTATTCCAATATTCCTTTTTCATAATAAAATCAATTGAAACTGTTTAGGCAAGAGACTCTCATCTCTTCTCATCTAGACATGACGTGCTCTCATCACGTCATGTCTAGAAGTCTGTGGGAATTCCTGTAAAGCAAAGAATCACTATATGGCCTGCTAAGTAAAAAGAGCATGAATGCCTTTCTCTAGATATCTGTCTGTATATCTGTGTCTGGCTATGTGTATCTGCAGGGTGGTGTTGCCACCATAGATCTAACTTAACTAATAAAAGGAAACCATGACTTAGAGTTTCTCCTCAGAATGTTTTTTATCTCAAATTCCATTGTTTGTATTCCTAGGGCATAGCCATACTTTCCTGCTGTTGAGATGCCAGGATCACAGCTACAACAGAATAGGAAGAGAAGCAGCACAGGGTAAAATCAGGCTGCTTGTAAAGGATTGATTCGGCAAATTATGTAAACATTTTTAAAGTCAAGTGGATATTTAGTTTCTTTGTTGAACACAGACAGATTTGAGAATAAAGCATATCTCTATTCTGAAGCGCTCTGTTGAGTCATTATCTCAAAACTAATAATGATTCAGTGCAATAGAGAAGACTTTACAAAGTCTGCTACAGAGCACTCTGCAGCCTGAACCAAGTTACACCCCTAAGCTGCACATGGAGAGCTTCTCTATGTGTTTGTCACCCAAGTGTCAATTGCAGAAGATATTCAGGTGTTTCCTTGGCTCTGCTTCTTAACTGTCCAGCTGTGAAGAGTTCTTCAAAACTCCTACAGCTAAAAGCAAAGGGAGATAAGATAAACAGGCTGGCATTGGCAAGAGAGGCAGCAGAAGGAGCAGCAGCTGTCTCAAAAAGCCTTTACCTCAGAGGCCAAGTACCCAGGGAATATGCTCTGCTCACATTCTGTGCTTTAAAAGCTTTCAAATTTTAAAGGAGAGAAATAAGGGAAACTGAAGAAAATTTGGAAGTGGATAAGTACTTGGGATGCTTCCTATGCCATTTTAATAGGTGCATTTCTAATGGATTCTTATTGTAAATTATTATACAGTAATACAACCACAGGATATACTTGATTGAAAATCTGGCCTCTGTGTTTTAAGAATCATTTCTATAGGGCAACAGATGAGTAGAGGAAAAGAACAAGACACTGGCATGGAAATTAGGTCTGGGCACAGCTTTACATAATTCCACAGCTGTAAATCTTTGAGAACATCACTGATGGTGAATACTACTACAACATTCACCATTGTGAATGAGTAACTTCCTCCTCACCTAGATAAAAGTAACAGGGTTTGGTTGAATATCCAGCATCTTTTGCATGTGGCAAACCAAGAACTGGAGATCCAGTAGCCGACAGAGAGTCAGGAGTACTGGAGCTTAGAGCTGCCTGAGAGGAAGCAATAAGAGTATGTGTATTGACAGCACTGGTCACAGCCTCACTCTCCCTCACATTGGCACCATTTAGTGGGATGTGTTTCCTAACACATGATGAGGGAGTCTGTGTGTGTATACCTCCAATTGCTGTGAATCAGCATCTCAGCTGGATCCATTTGTGTCCAGATAAGCTGTTCTCATGAAAGGAAAAAGTCTCCATTAATAACATAATAGCCTGTTAATTAAAACACTCAGCCTGTGACCTGGGATCTCCTCTGGTTCAAATTTGAGAGCAGATCTTTCCTGTGTAAAATGGGGCAATTATCTTCCATTTCTCCTGTAGAAGTTACCTCACTCCATACAAACTTTTGAAATAGTCTTTGGACAAGAAAAAGAGAACTGCTTCTGTGTCTTGATGCTGAGGACACAATTCCGGATTGCTGTGACTCCTATCCCTTGTCCCAGCAGGTACTTCAGCATTTTATGAGAAGCAGAAAAACTTGAGCAATATCTACTTCAGAGGGCAGTGACTGGAGACCTCAGCTGGGGGATGGCAGGACACAATTTAAAATCTTTCTCCTTTAAATGTTTTGGAATAAGGATGTAGAACCAATTCTTCCATTTAAAGGGACTTCTTCTTGCTGTCTGATTTTTGAGGGGAGGTCGATAGAGAGGCCTAATGCCTTATGGTGGAAATTTCAGAAATGTTAATGGCAGGAAGTCAAACACAGTGATTTTAAGAAGATAAACAATTACATAGCAACTGATTCTAGAAGCCCCTAGTGGTAACATAGTACTGAAATCTGGGTCCTATAATACAGGAACTTTATTGTTCTGATAACTTTATGTTCTGTAACTTTAGAGGCTGTGCTGAAACTTTTTTCTTTCCCCTCCTCAGTGAGATTCTGCATTGTCACGATCAGATAATCATTCCTATTTAGTCTGAAAATGTACCTGGTGGAGATCCTTATCAAGCCTCAGTGTGTTCCTGAATGCAATAAAATGATCAGTAATGCTTAATGCCTTGTGTGGTAGATCTGGGCCGCCAGTCTTGGGATACTGGATGCTGAAAGCTGATGAAATTGCAGCTTGTGTGTGACTGTGCTGAAATTGTTTTCTTGTGTACAATAGGTAACTAAGACATATGTAGTGCTTAAGCTGTAAATAGTCTCTTACATATATCTCGGTCCAAAAGTTTGAAGGTAAGATTTTTGAGGGGAATTGTTCTTGTTCCATTCCAAGAAAGCTCATCTGCTTTTTCAAACCAACAATGTGATGTTACTTCCCCCTACAATTCTTGCCCCATTTAGAAATTTTATGACAGCTGATGATGAATTACAGTATAGCTAACTGTCATATAGCTTTTGGAACCGTGTAAAAGTAATCATCAGAAAATTGTGAGCCTTCTTTTCCTCCAAAACCTATTATGCTAATAGTGTGTACTGAAATACTTTTGAAAGTCATCACTTCAGAATGGGATTATTTGATTAAAACAAACTCAGGGAACCGGTTTATTAATGTCTAGGTTATATAAATAAGGATAAAGTCTTCATTTTCCTTAGGACTTTTCACAAGCCCTAAATAGGTAAAACAAAAATTATTAAGCCTATCTATGCAAATCTTTATCAAGTCAAGCATGCTATTGTTAACTACATTTAGCACTCCAAAAGGTAAACAGGTAGATGTGGTTACAGTTCTCATCTTGCCTTACAACTGCTGTCTAGATTTATGTTTGCTGTGGGCATGCTCCTAATGCCTGTATTCACATCAACAACATTTACATGCTTTTAATAACATTGTTAGGAGCTTCTAGTCACCAAAAACATACTCGTGATTCCTTGGGCTTTAGACATATCCTGAATCAAGTGAATCTACCTTACTAAGCACCTTAGTATTCAAGTACCAAAAATATGTGTAGACATTTACAGCTTTCAGTCTTCTTTACTGCATTGCCCATAAAGAAACCTCGTAAGGAAGACTGGTTTTTAAAGGCACAAAAGATAAGGTAAACCCAAAATGCCATTTGAGATGTTTAAATGCTTCAGAATAGTACAATTATGTGAACTGAACCTAAGAAGAGCTACAGCTAATGTTTGTATGATGCTTGACTCAAAAAAAATATTTACTGAAAGGGGTAGGGCAGGGTGCTGAATTTGATGAGTCTGAAATTAAGGACAGTAAACAGGATTAGCGTTCACTCTGAAAGTCCTCGCTTTATAGAGAATATCTGTGAAATAACTAAAGGAAAAGAGAAACAGCAAAACAAGGGAGCTCTGTCAGTCTCCTTTGTAGTAGTAAACAGGATTAGGTGTAATGAGATTATCAACTAATTCTGTGTGGCAACACCCACATAAATCAGCAGACAAAGGGGAGGAAGATGGACTCTGCAGTAATTGTTAATAGCAGCAATGTACCAGCCATAAGAATAAGGCTCCCTCCTCCCCTGTCCCCTCCTCCCAGTTGGAATACTCTTCTAGTTGTAGGACTATAATTAAAACCGTAAGCAAGCATGGCGTCTGATACCAAGAGTTTTTCTGCCCAGCAGTCAGTGTGTTCAAGCAAGACAACTGGACAAAAAACGTTCCCATGCTGACCTTTTCCACAAGTCACTGTTAGCTTTCTCCTTAATTCTCTGGAAGCATATCATTAAAGATATACAAGCCACCAAAACCAGGGTAAATGTGGTTTCTGTCTGTTGCCACAGAAACAGCTTCATAATTAGGAGAGTATAACCCATCCTGGTAGAATATTCTCTTTATTAGTGATATTCTACCTGTATCAGAATCAAGCTTGTGATAACCTCTGGAAGAATATATAATCCCACTGCCATTCCTATTACCAAAGTCTTATCTGATCTCTGTTTTTCCTTTTCCTGTGCTGTAACTGGTGGACTCAGAGTTCATCATATTTCCTGTGCTATTTAAAGAACTTCTTGGGCTGGTGCACTATTTTAAGCCTGCCTCTGTATGCTTTAAAATACCAACAGGAAGCATTTACCCTACACAAATCATAGTTACTCTACAATGCTGAGTTCATACACAGAAACCTGATTTGGCACATTTCTTTTATATATATATATATATATATATATCTCAACAGGATAACGTATGAAAACAGAGGATTCTGAACCACACAACATTTTCATTTTCTGCCCACTCTTCAAATATACTTTCCATATTAGGGAACCCTACCACAACTGCTTGGGAAGGTCTCTGAATACAGTTTAGGAAGTACATGAATCATGCTGAAAAGATTGTGTTGTAGCAGAGGATGCAGTTGTGACTGAGGAGAATGAGAACTGTAACTTCTGAGAGCAAGTGGTGGTGAAAGCAGAAGTGTGCTGTGCCAGGATTGTTGGGGTCCACCACTTGCAGAGTTATTTCACCCATATAATCTGAGATCTTCCACTATGTTTGTTCTGGTTCTTCTCAGTAAGAAAACTACTACATCCTCATACCAGAGTCCCCAGAATGATTTATCCCTAGGTCATTTTCATGTGATCTCTTTTCTCCTGTTCAGTCTAAACAAATAGAATGTCAATTTTCTTGAAAGTTTTATGAAAGCTATTTTTTCTTATCAAGTAGGGAAAATTACAGCTTAGTATTCATCTGATGAATTTGAATGGAAAAAGCTATGGAAAGGATCTAAGGTTCCTTGCAAAAGTCAGCAGGTCTCCTTACTGTTATGTATCCTGGATCACAGGCTGCCACTTTCGAGAAAGAGGAGTTACCTACATGCTCAGGATTTCTTTCAAGCATGACTGTAGGACGATATAGGCCAGGTGTTTAACAAACACACATGGTATGAACACACCACGTATGAAAGAAAATCTGCTTAGCACTTACTCATTGTTGTAGTGAAATTAGCCTTCTCCTCTTCTTTTTTTATTTTTTGGGTCTATGATATTTAAAATGAAAAGCAAACAATAGGTCAGCTAAACCCAAACCAGGTTGTTGGCAGCTGGGTCCCAGACATGGAAAGATGCCAAGAGAAGCTGGTTGCTGAGTGTGAAAACAAGCATCAGGAACAATGAAACAATTTTTCTCAGCTATTCCTCTTGCGTAGGAGGCATGTGGCGCTACAGACCTGAAATCCTTCTGCAAATGTTAGTGCTGCCATGTGTGTTAATTCCTCAATAGCTTGCAAGTACAATGACATCCAAAGATAAGCTGGAAGTGATCTCTTCCCCACTAACATCCTCTTATATGTGCATGGGCAGCTTTCTTCCCTTGAACTTTGACAACCACAAATCCACAGATGATCTCCAGGCTAACATATCTAGAATATCAGAATGGCTAAGGTTGGAAGTGACATCTAGAGGTCATCTGGTTCAACTCCCCTGCTCAAGCAGGTCACCACTTTCCTATGACCGTGTAGACTTACATGGACCATGTAGACTATAAGAGTCTCCAAGGCTAGAAACTCCACCCCCTCCCTAGGGAACCTGTTCCCATGCTCAGTGAACCTTACAGTAAAAGAGGAAACTGTTTCCTGATGTCCAGAGGGAACCTCCAGTGTTTTCACAGTGTTTCAGTCCAGTGTTTCCGTTTGTGCTGATTTCCTCTCATCCTGTTACGGGGCACCTCTGGAAGGAGCCTGGTTCCATCTTGTTTACAGATTCCCTACAGGTTTTATATACTTTGATGTGATCCCTCCATGAGCCTTCCCTTCTCTATTCTGAACATTCCCAGCTCTATCAGCCTCTCCTAATAGAGACAATGATCTTATACATTAATCACCTTAGTGGTCCTTCTCTGGACTCTCCAGTAGTTCTGCACAAGGCTCTTTATTTCCAGCAACAGCAAAGAGCACCCTATGGGGTCACTGAAATTCTATTTTCCACCACAAATGTGCTGAAAGAGGTAGGGTTTGTAGAATTCCCTCTTAGTTAATTTCTGTAGTGGAAGGGAGGGTTAAAGTGTCTTCCAGTTCCTGATGCAGTGGTCTATTCTCCAGCACTGCAGACAGTAGTGCTCTCCACAGGCAGCACCTTCCTCTCATTAAGCTGTGCTAGCTGTGAGCAATGACTGCATTGTCCTTCTGATGTTTTTCACAACCTCCCAGAATTATCTTCTCCATAACCTTACATTGAAGTGAGACTGACAGACCTGTAGTTTCCATGATCATCCTTCTTGCCCTTTCAAAAGCTGATTCTCTTGCCTTCCTTTCTGTTTACGATTAATCCATTCCCGCCTCCTAGCAACCACTTGCCATTACAACTGCAGCCAAAACAGCCTCTAAACATCCGCTGTGTAAGTACCTAATGCAAGTGGAGTTAATGAACTGTTTGTAAGTACTGTTCTCTCTAGCTAGCACAGCCTCAGGTCTGCACGACATATGCCTCTGTCAGCACTCTCAGGACTGAGATCTTGAGATTATCAGCAAACACAGCAACTGACAACTTGTGCTTGAGTAACTAGGGAAAAATATGCTCTTCTCTTGACATAACAAATCGAAATGGACTTGCTGAGGGCCCTATGAATGCCGTACAGGACTGCTAAGGTGCTAACAGAAATATGTTCATTCATTTAACCAGAGCACCTGCATTTGGTACTTATTTATGCTAGAATCCTTCTATTGTGAGGGGAGAGAGATACCTATGGAGAGCAATTCAAATCCAAATCTGAGTTGATCTTTGGAGCTGTCCCTTTCTCCACTGACTCCACAGTAAGTTAAAACACCTGGACTTCTGACTTGGACATCTCAGCATCTGGAGCTAGGTAGGATGAATCTGTGTGTATCTCAGGAATCCCTGTTTTTTATCTATATCATTATATCTGTGTATGAATAAGCAAAGGACATATAACCAGTTTGGTGTCGTCTGACATTTCCTCTGCATAATTTGAGGACCTGTACTGCCCTAAGCATCTCTAAGATGTACCTCACAGAATCATAGAACCACAGAATAGTTTGAGTTGGAAAGAATCTTAAAGGTCCTATAGTTCCAAGCCCTCTGCCACAGGCAACCATTATGTTACGTAAAACTGTGATCAGTGTAGATGCTACTGAAACGTGAACATTGACTTACACAGTTTATTTAACTCCTCCTGGGGAGTGCCCTCTAACATTCTAGCCAGCTGTGTTTGCAGGAGGCAGGTATCTACTCTGCTTATTTTACTGATGAAGTAAATTCATTCGCCTTGTAACAACTGTCTGCCGAATCAGTTCTTCACACTTTTTCTAGTAACAGAAACTTTAGCAGAAATATTGGTTTAAGAGATTCCTGCTTCTTGTCCCATGGCATGGTCCAGAGCTCTTTTGATTGTGCTAACAGTACTGTCTGTGCAATCACATTATAACGTAGATCAATGAACAGCTAATTTTAAAAAGGACCCTTCAAAACCTGAAGATCTCTTATACTGAAGACTGTATTTAAGAAAGCACATGCCACTGTAATAAATAATGAGGTTATTACGTGGAAAAATCTGTTATAATTTTCAGTTGGATTCAGACCAGGTTTACTCATTGGCTCTGGCAAGTGAACACTCAGGTCACACAGAGAGTACTGTAAGTAACTTTTAATACAGTAAATTGAATGTGGAATACTCCGGAGAGCTCAGACAGGAAAGGTGGGATTCATCTCACTTCATGTTACACCTCTGCAACATGGTTCTCTGCTCATTTTCAGATAATGGAGAGAAACAGCCTTTTAAAAAGGTGATTTATTTCAGATGATAAGATGAATTGTGCTCTGCTAAGTGCCTGTTTCTCACCACTGCTTGTAAGTGTGGAGTCACTAGCTCAGTTGTGGACATCTGTATTATAGACAGCTATGAATTCCTCCCTGCTTTTCCTGGCAGAGACATGCCACACTCTTGTGCGCGTGTGCAAAGGCACACACATGCACAAGCCTACATATACACGCACAAAATTAATTCTGAGATAACATACATGTATGTATATGTTAGTTGCCATGTATAAGCCCTTTCCCCTCTGGTTTGCTGCCAAAGATTTCTCTTTATAAAGTGACCATGATATGTGCTACAAATTATGTTGGTTCTTCAAAGCTGAGAAGAAAGGCAACAAATCAGGCTTCCTTCTCTTGCCCAAGTCCTCCAACTTCATACCTCCTCTCAAATAGCAAGAGGTTCAACTGCTACCAACAGCTCTCTCATTTCACTCAGTTACTGGGACTGCCTAAGCACAAAATCAAAGCAGCAACAAGTGTTTGAATTAGCATAAAAGGCAGGCAGTCCTTGGATGTCCCTGCTGCAATAGTGAATTTAAGCACACCTCCTTGTGAGCCCTATTAAACAGTGTAAGGATGTACAAGCTCCAAATGTCCAGTGATCTCCCTTTAACTGAGAGGAAATTTTAAGTTAAAGAACTTAGCTAATAACCGTGTGGTAACTCAGAGATTATTTGCTGTGGATGCTGTGTTTGCTGTGTATGCTTCTTGCACAAATGCTCATATCTCCTTCACTAAACTCTAGTAGCTAGTAGTGAACTAGCTACCCTTTCCTACGCCCTGGGAGTTAATCCACCCATTTCAGTCACATACATCTAAATAGGTGAAGGTTCTAGGACTTAGCCACCCTTGATACCTTGAGGCATCACTTCAGTCTGCATTATTCAGCCTGAATAATTCACTCTGCTCTCAGCCTGGAGGCACTAAGTGTGTTGGACCTGCAAGAGTCAATGGCATGAGAAAAATTTCCAATAGTTTCATAAGCAGAAGAGAAGACTATGCTCAGGTTCTCCATCATACAGAGATTTATGGGCCCACCTATCTACTTTCTACATAGATTCAGAAATACAAGGGATAAAATAATATTGTGACCTCATTCCTGCTTCTTTTCTGTCTGTTTGGCCTAAACTCAAGCTCTGCAGTACACAATATATTGCTTGTCAGAGTGCTTTCCTGCCAGAGTAATTTGCAAACTCAGATTATGCATCACAACAGCCTTGCAAGGTGGAAAGGAAATTAAAAAGCTGGCAACAAACCATCACTTGCTGGAGGAATCTCGTGTAGGTCAGAGCTTAACTTAGGGTCTAGGGTTTTTAAGTAATGGGTCAAAGCAACACTGAGGCAGAGGACAGGATCTCCATACCCCCATCAGTGTGAATGGGAATGGACACTACTCAGTACTTAAGCAATCTTCACATCACCCCTCAGTCTCAAAAAGCCAGACTCTTAAAGTAATTAAAGCAGAAGAATAGTGACTTGCCTCAAAAACCCTTACATCTCCATCTCCCATCTAAAATCCCACAGGTTCAACCTGACTCTTTAGGTAATTACATACATTTTTTTAACATGGCCTTAAATAAGGCACACGAAATAGAAATCTCAGAGGCTGTAGCTCTCCATGTCCTGAACAAACACCCTGCCTCCAGAATTGGTTCTTATCCCTTCTACAGTATCCTATTTTCTCCCTGCAATGTCTGCAGACACTGTGGCACCATTTGGGCAATCTCTAGTGGTCGTCTTCTTTGCCAGTTCAGTGTTTGTAATTTTTATTTCTTCCTGGTTTTGAAGTGGCTTATCTGGCACAATGTTATTTCAATGTTATTATTTGCTGGCCCAATGAAAGTATGATTAAAGAAAAGAATATAAACAGGCTTTGGAAAAAGATGTAATTTAAATTCTTGCTGATAAATTTAATTCCTCTGTAAACTACAACTGAGTTTAGAATTAGAGGTGGGCCTCAGTCAATTTTAACATCTGGACCCACAGCCACAGGATGAATTCACAATAGTTCCTGTCTTTACAACAGAATAAATTACTCACTTATTTAACCCTAAACTCCCCAGAAGTTGGTACATTCAGATTCCAGGGTGAACTGTGAAGTGTCAAGCATGAGTCTTGAGACCTGCTGCTCTGCAGTTATTATTGACTTTACCTCCTGGGAGGACCCTGGGTGATGATGCTTTCCAAAGTTACAGAGTACATCAGAGGGACAGTCAGAAATTGCCCACTGGTAAAAATGAAGTGTAAACCATCTTTCCTTCTACTACCACTACCTCACCTGAAACTCAACTCTCTCTTTCACTGAATGTTTGAAGCAGAAGGAATAACTTCAAGCTCACTAAGCACAGTCTTCTGGGAACTATCAGATTTATTCATCATGAATTATTCTCAGCTGCCCTTCCTGGGAGGAGCAGGATGAAAAGAACCTATAAGCTTTTTTTAATTGATTTGTGATGGGTCAGGTTCACAGAGCATAAAATAAAATAAAGAGCCTTCTATTAGGCTGCAGTAACCCAGTCACTAGTGCAAGGAAAAGCAAACAAAGAGCTTCCCTTAGCTCAAACACTGTGGTATTCTCAGCCTGTGAACACTGACTGACTTGCTATTATGCACATATAGCCAAGCTCTGGCCTTCCCCACGTTGGCCCTTTCAATAGCCACATCCTGGCTAGCCCACAATGCACAAACCCAGCACGACCACCCAGGCTGGGAGTGTGAGAATGGCAGATGCAGGAGGAGAACAGCAGCTGTGGGCAGCATGGAGAAGCACCCACTTCAAATGGCAGAAAGTGCAGGATAAAAGATGCAGACATGGAGAGAGCTGGAATCCTCCAGGTCGAGGGCATTCTCTCCCCACCAGCTTGGCTGGGAGCCACATTCCTACATTCCTGGCTCTGCCACAGAACAAGCCAGTGTTGTAGAGGCAAAGGCCAAATGCTTTGTTGTGGGTAATGTATGTCAGGACAGCTTAAACAGAAAACCAAAGTTTTACAGTTCTTCTGCTGGCCGTATCCTGGGATCCGAACTTCACAATTGATTAAGATCATTTGATCTTTGACTTCACTTAGATTAAGTTATTCTGTAGCCTCTTTTGATACAACCCACTGAATTTAAAACTGTTTCTCTTACACTGGAAAGAATTTGCTTGGGTTAAAATACATCCTTCCTTATTGAAGTGTTTATTACTTGATTTAAAAATGCCACAACACTGGAGCATCAGTGATTTGCTGCTGAGATTACTAAAGAGATGACTAAAGAGACCTTGCAAGGAGAACTCAGATTCACCATTACTTCACAAAAAATATGACAAGAGACTCACCTTTCATGAGCAGTTTATATACCGCTAAAGCCTGTTTCTTGCATATGCTGAAACAGCAGAACAGATAAGAAGTAGGAACAGACACAGTGTTCTGGTATTTACTATATTTTAGCCAACCATGCCTTAGGTGAATTACTCATCCACCTGTTTTCCAAGGGTTGAGAGATATGGGAGTTTGATATTTGGACATGGTGTTTTCATGCATTGATGTGATGGCTAAGACACACAGGTAAGGGAAGAACTGGGAGGCTGAGTGCATTCTTCACTATATTCTCTCATAAACTCCTTTCCTTCTTCCTTTATAAGGCCTAAGGAATACAGAGCTTGCCAGTACCCCCGATACCATATAGGATCTTCCCTGGCTAGCTGTGTAGATACATCACACTGTCAGGATGAAACTTCATGATTACAACACAGAGACCCTGGAACCCGGAATATTTTATAATTTAAACTTCTATTGCACTTTTTCTTTTGGTATAGTGTCCTTAGTGGTTGCAGTCCAGGGGACAACTATATTGTCTTTACACCAGTGAACTAAGCAGATCCAGGAAACTTGTGTGATTCTTGATCAACTGCCTTCACTGTTCAACTGCTCAAGCAGTTGGGCAGTGGGGTATGGCTTCAGCTGCAGCCAGGTAGGGGTCTCCCAGACAATTCCCAGGTATGCTTCCAGGAATCAGTCACAACTAGTGGTCTGGATACAGCCAGCATGGGTTGTTGGAGGGCAAAACTGCTTAACTGCATAGACACAGCTATTCTGCACCAGTTAAACTTGGTGCCAAAAATGCTTTTTCTTTCCTAATATAGGAAATTGCTAGTATACATTTAGTCTGAAAAGCCTTGCCTTGTCATGCTGAAGACATTGACAGAAATGGACTATTAGAAGGTTCAGCTTTCAGATGCCTTTTTTCCTTCTCCCCATTCCTTCTGCTCTCTCTCTACCTGTTTATACAGTCACGCAGTGGTCTGAAATATGCTAAAATCTGTGTGTTATTTGGGTCCTGATGAGAAAAAGGAGGCAGGTTTAAGTCTAGAGGCTGAGGGTGAGAGACAGTGAGAACTGTTGATTGTGGAAATTCTGAGAGAGCAGGAGTGACAAACAGCAATAATCAGAATGGATGTTTTTGTGTATGAGCAGTACAACTGCAGTTTCTTTTCAGAAAAATATCCACCACAAGCTCATTTACTATGAGCCAGGGAATTGCACATTTCTTTAATAATTCTTTTTTTTTTTTCCTCTTGAAGTAGACAATACAGGACTACTCTAAACTTTTTTGCCCAACCAGTTACTCTTCACTTTTTCAGTCTGAGGTGACTGGATCAAAACTTTTGAAGAAAGTTTGTTTTCTGAAACAAGATCTAAACCAAAGGCCATTCAGAATAATTTTCTTCATGGAAACTGTTCTATTTCTGTTAAATTTGATAACAGCTTGTTTTTACAAAATAAGACATTGATGCCAAACTGAAGCTGGCAATATCCTTTAAAGATGTGTCACTCTGGATATAAACAGGAAATGTTTAGAGTGCTGATCCAATGATTAATGAATGTTTCCACATCTATATAGCAGCCAATTTTCCCTTTCCTTGGAGATTACTCCATTACATAAGCTACAGAAGGGCCAGAACTTTGGTCCCATGTATTGAAGTATGCAAAAAATACTTCTGTACAAATGCTGGCATGGTTTTCTCCCTTTGAAATCAACTATAGGCATCTTTACTGACTCCAATGGGAGTGAGAAGCAAGCCAATGTCTGAAAGGTTATTTGCTCACACCTCTTTTTCAGGGCCAAAGCAGTTTTCTTCTGCAGGAATTCTCAGCCTTCCCCCAGTTCATTCATAGACACCACTCCTTAATAGTCTGACTACAGTTCAGTGAGAAATCCCTCACTTTCCTCTCTGTTAAACACCCTAATAGTTTTTAGTGACTGGAGGGAAAAGAGTGAATTTGACGGAGTACTTCTGAACCCTATTGTATGGATCTAGACAGACACCCACAGTAATCCTTTTAGGCTGCCCGTAATCTAAACACACATTAGAAGGGAGCCTAACAACAGTTGTTGCTTCTAGTTGCCTATCTAATTGTCTGACCAAAGAGTACCAATTTCAGATAACAATAGCAAAGGGCAGAACTTGTTAACTAGTACATGCTGTCCTCAGACTAACAACCCAGTGAAAAGAGAAAAATAAAGGAGTATGTATTTTTGTCATCTTCTCTATTCTTTTTGTAAGGACATTGAAACCTCAGGCACCCAAGGGAGACCAAGACCTTCAGGACAGCTGCTTAACTTGGCACTTTAAGTTGCAAGCCAAGCATATCAGCATTTATTTAGTGGAATTTCTGAGAAGCAGAAACTGCGCTAACCAGAGCCTTTGTAGGCAAACTGAAAAGAAATATCAGGTGGAAAAAGAAAAACATGCTAGTGTTTTTCTAGTGAACTCATAGACAAGTTGAGACTTACCCTTGAGAGCCAGCCAGGTGCTTCTAAGTTTCTGCAAGATGTCAAGAGATCTCTGCTTATGCTGGAAGCAGTAGGAGGGAGGACGACTTCACAGGAGATGGAATTACAAGTCAGCATTCGGTTTCCCTTTGTCTATTCTTGTTGGAGATGTTTTTCTTCAGTTTTATCAAGCCCAAGACTACCTTATTTCTGCTTTTGCTGTGTTCTGGATATCCAAGCTCCCCAGTAGCCCTTGTGTGAGGAGGAGAAATCTCTATATAAACATTCACCTACAACACAAAAACTGTCTGAGGTAATAACTTGGCAGAAAAACTCTCTTATGTAAGAGGAGTTGCCCCAACCTCAAATGTCTCTACCACATAGCTTTCAGGAATGAAGGGTGTTTAAAGTTAATAACTCACTGTGTAATATTTAACTTGCAAAAACATGATTGTTCATATCTGAAATGGGTTGCCTTAAGAGAAAAGAAAAAGAGAAACAGCATGCTTGACCTTCTTTATTAGTGCTAGGTAGGCAGGGAAAAGCTGTGTGTAACATATAGCTTTATTCTGTAGAAATACATGCATTACACATATATTATGTATTTATTCTGTGTAAGTATATAGCAACTAAATACTCCCATTAAGAACCTGACCTTAAGCTTTCTGAAGTCCATGGAGCTGCTATTGACCTAAATGACTTTGGATAACTACTAGTCCCAAGTACTTAAATTTAGAAGTCTCCAGTAATGACCATAAAATAACGACTTAATTAAGGCTTCAAACTGAAGTGAGACTTGGGCACTCTGAAAGTCTGGTTTATTTCTTGAGGCTTAAACCACTTTTCTTCTGGTTTGAACCAAAAGACTGCCTCACCTATTTGAAAAACAATCCAAGGCCCTTGTTGTTCTCAGCTATGACACTGACTTTCATTCGCAACCAAGTAAATAAACTGAACTCTGTGTTTATCCTTTCTATTTTCCCTGTTCTGCTTGAGTGTGTGGGAATGTGGGTATTTTCATTTCTTTATTTATTCTGTGATCACTTTTTGCTTGCTGAAGCCACAGCTTTCAGAGTCATACCTGAGTGTTCCCAATATAGTCAGACACTATTCAGGGAACAGACAGCTTCTATTCTCCCTGTTCAGAGAGGTTGGCCTTGTTGTCCTATATCTGTATCACAATTTCTTTTTCGAGTGCAGGCAGTTATTTGTTCCACTACATTCCAGTAGACAGCTGTCAGTTTAATGGCCTCCTTCTCATTTAAGCAACTTGTGCCATCCTACCAGCGTAAGTATCACAGATGTAGGCAAGAATAAAGCTCTAGGACTCTGGCTAAAAGAATGGGGCTGCATTAGTGGCACACATAGAGTTATATATTTGGAGAAAAAAAAATATATATTAATCTGTGCAAAATAGCAGTATATTTAACCCAAGAGTTAGGATGCACTTGTTTTAGCCCCATATGAGATAATCGGAATACAGAATTATACTGTATTGGAGCATTTTTGTTTATTACCAATCATTAAAGTATTCTACAATAAAGTCTATGCAGTATTTTATGCAAAAATTAGATTGAAATCATGTCTTCGAAATGTAGCATAGATAGTTTTAGTCCTCCTGTAACTGGAACAGTGTCATTTGGAAAAACAACAGTGGTAACAGTGCTTTGGATAGACCTTTTACGGTACAGTGAGGACTGCCTGTTTCTTAAGGGAAGGGCAGCCAGGAGTTGAGCACAATGCAAGAATGGAAGGGCAAAGCCCAGATCCCACACTGGCCAAGGAAGATGAGCAGCACGGGCTCAGAGATGGTAGCCAAAGTCAGCAAAGGATCCAGATTGTCAGCAAAGGATCCAGATTATCAGGTGAATTCACAGTAATATGGCAGGTCTGAGGTCAAGCCATGAAGTAAATCCACAGGTCATGACCAGGATAAGATTTGATGAGGGCAAGCCAGGGTAGGACGCAGCTCAGCAATAATGAAGCAGGTCCAGAGTAATGAGACAGGTCTGAGAACCAGCAGGGGAGTCAGTCTGCAGATAGGGATCAGTGGGATCCACTGCTAGGCTGGGCTGTGGCTGAGGTAGAGAGCAGTATTCCCACAATATAATTCCAGCAGGGACTAAATTCCTGACATGAGCTTAAAAGAGGCACCTAGCTGCAAGGATAGAGTGTGTGTGGAGACCCCGGAGGAGGCTGGCCAATGCAGTTAAGGCCTGTGGGTACACCATGGGGACTGACAAGATCCTGTCTCAGTAGACACAGTCCTGAGGATTAATTGAGGAGTGATTCAGTCTGTAACTACTGATCCTGCATATATGAGGAGTCAGTTCCTCCTAAATTCATCATCTGCTAGTATGATTTTTTAATATAAACCACATATAATATTTTAAATATTTGTATTTATTTACAGATTTAGATTTATAAATGAGTTTATTTATATAATGAATGTATAGTGTAATTTTAAAGTAATAAAGATGTGATTTGATTTTTCCTTAACTATTTTTGCACTGCTTTTGACTCACCCCTGCCTTCTGCTCAGCCTTCATTCATTCTCATGCTGACATTATTGGAAGAAAATTCATTTTCAGTAGCAAAAGAAAACATTTTTTCTCCATGCCCTAATAACCATACCACTGTTTTTGGTGGATTGAGCTATCTGATGTATTACTGTTCACGGTCAATCAGCCATCTGTCACACAAGAATTCTCTTCAACCAGTGAATATTTGGATGCCAGCTTCAGCCAAAAACTGTTTTAGAAATAGAGATGTATGGTCAGAGCTACTGCACGCTCTGTTTTTTCCTGCATACTCTAAAGAAGGGGTTTATGATGGTATTCAGCCATGACCTTGATAATGAAACAGACTCTCCGTGACAGGAGCACCACAAATAACGCTGCAGCAGGGACAGAGAAGAAAATGAGGACTCAGAATAATAACCAAAAATAAAAGACTGTTTTATCTGTCTCTAAATTTCAAAGCATTTGAGACTAGGTCTTGTGTGTGTACAGCTTTGTGACATTTGGTGCTGTGTTCTTTCTAGCATGTCTGGTTTGAGTCTCCAAATAAACAACCCAATATTTCACAGTAGCATTTACAGTCAGCACTCTCATTTCAGGCTCTCATTCAGAGTCAAACTCAAGAGTTCAAGAATGCAGGGTCTTACTTTGGAATTGTTACAAAGATTCCATGTTTATTAACATACAGTTCATGTCAAGATGCTTCCAGTTATACCAAGCACCACCTCTTTTGTATATGTTTGTATGACACAGGCACAGGGTGTATGGCATTGCTCCAGCAGACCCTGTCCCTTGCCAGTATACATGTAGGCTGAAGGTTAAAAGAATGGGAGAACTTGCAGTTTTATAACCATAATAAGATCTTTTTTCACAAGATAAATTTTGAACTTTAGGAGCTACTATGTTCTTCTACATCCAGCTGCTGCTGCTACACCACTCAAAAGGAGCACAGTAGAAGGGATACCGACCTAAACCCCTATAAAACATTTCATTTCCATTTATACCATACGCAGCTGCAGAAAGATGAGCCAAATAGTGTAAGTGCACCTTAGCTGGCTATAGTTAAGCATTTTCTCTGATGAATAGGACCATAATTTTCACTAGATTGTTTAGACTCTGGAAGTTTGTGGCATTGTCTATGACACGGAGATCATTAGTTCAGCAGCCTTCTCTCATTAATATATTCCCGAAGTAAAACAATACCCTGATTTCTTGTTAGAGAATGATCCAGAAATCTTGTTTGTCCTGGCAGTGCTTTGCATGCAAGTTAAAACTTAGCTATCCATCTCCTCACCTTCCTGTCTCAGCAGATTCTGTATCTATAAAGAACAATAGCCTGTCAGCTGCTACAGTCTGCCACCCTTTTCTGTAGAAATCAGGCTTGAAGCCACAATCAGAATTCTTTTTCCCATAGCCCTGCCTTTTATTTCTATACTTACTTACTTTATTTCTAAACTTACTTTTCCAGCATGCCTTTCCTTATTAAGAGCCACTAATCATGCTTTGTCCATCCCAACATTAGGACTGTTTTACCTATGCATACCTCAGTTTCTCCTCAGTATAAGAGTAACAAGGAATTATGTTAGTGGTGCATAGACAGACAGAGACATATTGTTAGGTAACACATATACTCTGCATAGAGGTTAAAAAACCCCAAACAGCAACAGTAAAGAGAGAAAATACTCATGATTTTTTGCATTTCTGTGGAAGAAGGGAAGGGGGAAAAGTAAGGTTTGTCCTGTGTATGGTGCTGAGAAAAGCACTACTGTTCCATACCCTGAGAGTGGAAGACTTCAAAGGCAATAACAATGGACTCTAAAGTCCAACAATGAAGCTTAAATCTTAAGGAAAACTTTCTTCTAAGAAAAACAGTGAAGAGATAGCATGTCTAGGTTACAGAATTCAAGGGTGAAATCTCCATGTTTGGAGGACTTAAAGCATAGGCTATGACAATTTCTGTTAGGAATGGCAAATGCTCTGTATTAAGGAAGAAGATTATATTAACCCAGGAAAAGGAGAAGGTCGAAACAGCCTCTAAGGGCCTTTTTGCAGGATTATTTTCAGGTTCTTTCTCTGCTAGCAGAGACGATACACAACCTGGAAATCTGGTCTTATTAAAGGAGATTAAAAGAAGTTGACCTTTGAAGTTTGTGAAAGAGATTAGAAACTCCACAGGGTCATTGTCTTAGGATGTACCACAAAGAGGAGAGTTCTCATTTACCTAAGTCACAATTTAGTATATCAAGGGTCTGGGCAAGTGTTTGTTGTGGGAAGCTGATCTTAGAAAAATTAAAATATGATATGTAAGCAATAGTCATGAGAGTGCTGATGGCACATCCCCACACTAGCACTTGGGTGGTCTTTAACATTATTGCTTATGAAAATCTGTCCTCAACTAATTGTCTAGGTCCCCTCTAGAGTCAGTGGGAGAGACAGATGGTTTTTGAGGTGATAGAGCCCATCATTCTTAGAAATGTCAGCCTTCAATGCCTGTTTCTCTGTTAACTGGAGAGTGAACCTACACAATCACTGAACACTAAAGCTGGAATGATGTAAAACAAATTTCACCCATAAGGTCTTTACATTGAGGTGTTTTCTGAAAAATAAGGTATAGCTCAACTGCAAGGAGGAATTTATACTTCTCAACTGTATGAATCAAGGTAAATTTCCCATGGTCTCCATATATCAGAGCTCTGTACATCAGTCAGTCATCTGCAAAACACCAGACTTTACTAAAGCAATTAATATAGTCCCATCCATATTTGAGTTTTATTAAATAAAAAAAAAATTACAGAGGCCAATTAGATCTCATAGTTTTTACAAATCAGAACTAATGCACAGAGATATAAAAGATGAGATTTTTCAAATTCATGAGGTTGATACAGATAACACATTCTTTGAAAGACTTGTTATTTATACTACCTGATACCGCAGTTAATAAAGTAGAGAAGGGATGCAGGATGTTTTAATTTTCAGGAAGAACTTAGTGTGGCTAAAAATGAGCAAAAGCTAAATTTTAGGACTAGAAGATCCATAGTAAAAAAATCCCAACCAAACCAAAACAAACCTAAATCTTGAAATAATCTCATGAGGAGATTTTCTCATTAAACAAATCATCCAAAGGGAAGAGTTGTGTAATAATTCTGACTTATAACCACATGAAAACTAACCTAAGTTTTTCATGCTGTTGAGAAATGCTCTGTGATAGTGAAATTCAGCACTTTTGGTTCCCACTTTCTGTACCAATGAGTTACACAAGATTGCAGCTATAGCCAGTGCCTGTAAGCTACCGACAGTAAGCTGTCAGTGAATTCTCTCACCACTGCTCACAGTCCAGTCTCACAAATGCACCAGCTGATGACTTACTGGATTAAATCAGCTGAGTCTGAAGAGATGGTTACCTCAGAAAGAATCCAGCAGGTATTCGGCTGGAGTTAGCATCACCAAGTTGATAGGCCAGAATGTGCTTGTTTAAAGTACAATTGAAAAGATCTTACATACAGCTTGCCATTTTGTAGAAACTGGATGAAAAAGATGTTATACATTGTATTTTGTTCTTGAGACAGATGTGCTGGACTAATGATTAAAACCCATATGGAGTTAAAAGTACCTCACACTACGCCTTTCTAAAAATCCTTCTCTAACACTGCGTGTATGTCCTAAGCAATGCCTCCAAAGTAACAAACACTGTTGGCTCTAGGATTGTCTACTAATTTCCTGACCCTGAAGATGCAGGTGTCTGGATAGGGAGAGCAGTGCAGTGGAGACTGTGGGCATATGGCCCAGAGCAGAGGAAGTTCCCAATGTTTCCAAGCCAGCTAGACTCAATTGACATTTCCAGAGCCAGGCCACAATACAGCCTCTAATTTCCCCTGTGAGCTATTTTGTTCAGAAAGCACTTTCCTTGCTGCACTGTTTGAGGCCAGCCATAGAACAGAAGTGTCAGAATGTCCTGTCTGTAGGGGTGGACAGGCTTCTCCATGACTTGCCCACCTACCCAGCCCAGCACACTGAGAGCAACTGGAAAGAGCAAGGCATGTGTGCTATGCTCCTGCCAGGAGTTACAGAGAAGTTCACACAGTACAATGCAGAAACAGACCAGATTTTATGTGATTCATGCCTTTATTTCCTTCATGGTGAAGCAAAGCCTTACTAGAATGTAGACTGATTCCCTTCCAGGAACCAATGTTTCTTAAGACTTGCTGATGAGAGCAAGTTTCTGTTGCTTTAAGAAAAATCAGTAAAAAAGATGACAGGGTGACACAAAACCTATCTCAGCATTTCATGTGGCTTTATTTTCCATGGAAAACCTGTTTTACTCAAAGATTCAGAAATTTTTTAAAAAAAGTCTTTCTGGTANTCCCTTTCCTTTTCTTTTCCCTTCTTTTCCTTTCTTTTTTTTTTTTTGAATTGTGCTTTCTCAAGAGAGCTGTACTGTAGACAGAAACCAGCTAGCAAAGGGCAGACACAGCAATCAGAAATGGTTACACCATACAAAAATGTCAGTGGCATAACATGATTTAACTGTCATGCCACAAATTATAGACGAATGTAGAGGCAGAAAAAAATCAAAAGCAGAAAACACACTGTACCCTTTATATTCAAATCCTCTGAATTTTTCCAAATTCCTCTGACCAACTCCAGGCATTTACAGAAACTAGCTTTTTGCACTTCATCCCCTGAGAAATGGGTCTAGAGTAGAAAAGCTGACTGGAGAACTCACGATTTAACAAATGCTCATCCTGAAAGTTCAGATAGGCTGTATTTACTGACATCCAAAGAGCAGATTCCTAGACCAAATGTGCTGATGTAAAGAGGTTGGAAGCTGTGTGTAAGAACAGAATGTTTTAAAAGACATACAGAACACTGGGGTTCAAAGGGCTGAAACAACATGACCTCTAAAATTCTGCTCCAACCTAAAAGAATCACGTGTTCAAAAACCTGAAGGAGGAAAAGGGAGACATGGAAGCTTGCTCTCAGTGTTTTATTACCTGTCTTTTTTTAGTGATGGACTATCAGCATGTGCTTGAGCTGAGACCCGCCTGAGTGCCAAGGACAGTACCAGAAGCATGGAGTGTCCTGCTCCTGTGTGCACTTATTAAGGCCTAGGAAGACCCTGGAGACTCTGGAGGGTCTCTGCCTTTGCTCCATAGCAAGCTTATGTAGTACAGAGCAAAAGTGTTATGAATTCATGAAAAGAGACACCCAGAGACAACTTGCCTAGTTTGTTGTACATGATGGACAGTGTTTCTGTTCTGAGAAAAAAAATCATGAAGATTTCATCGTTTGGTTTTCGTCCATCTAAGCAGGAGAACTAGACAGACATATTTTTCCTTTAAAAGTAATCCAAATCAGCTAACAACCAAACTGAAATGCGAGTGAATCCATTTCAGCTGCTCACTTTGCTTTAACTCTGCTGGTAGATTTGTTTCATGTTATTTCTGTGAGCAAAGCAAGAATGTGCCTGGCCCCCTCACAGCCTGTAGTGGGGTGCTGAAGTGGGAGCCTGCAGTGCACTTCCATAGTCAGAGTCAAGCAAGACAAGCAAATGCTTTCTTGGGCTTCCCCTGTTTCAGTTTAGGATGGTGTCTGGCTTCATCCTAGACCATGGCAGAAGTTTTGCTGGTTCAGATAAATGGCAGTCTTTGCCTTTAAACCCTGCTACTGCCCATCCAAATCAGTTTACTACTGCTTGAGGGAGACAAGAGTCAATTGCTTTTAAACTTTTTCCCAGGACCCTGCACTGGCATGTTGCAAAGCATTTATGTTAAAGGAAGATATGATTCCTCACAATACCATTAAACACTAGCATTGCAATTTTTTGTTTACCAACAGGGGAGGGTGAAGTGTAGCAGAAACATCACCTCTAGAGTCTACACATTGGGTACCGGGAAAGGCTTAGAAATCTTGTTCTGAGGGTAGTCAGGTACTGCTGCAAGTACCTTCTTCCTATGCAGCCTCTCGTGTGAGCGATGACAGATACAGGTATGCTACCTCCTTCAGCTTCTCCATGTCTTACTGAAACCACTAAGGACAAAGTCATGTACTTGCCAGAAAACTCTTCAAACTCAAGGGCTTAAAGCTCTCAGGTAAAGGACAAATCTTGGACAATTCTGATCGCTGGCAGATATTTGCCTGTTTGTCTGAACTGTTTTGTGATGGAAACAATTTTGAAAATGCAGTTCTGGAATTCCCCAGAAAATGGAGAAAACAGTTCCCACTCAACTGCAGAGTACACAGAATGACCAGTAAAATACTTTGCAATCCCTCACAGTCTTCATAAAGAGCACGTACATGACGTGTCCCTCAACAACAGGTAAGGGACATAAAATGAGAAGATACTTGGGTTATGCAGCCAGACACTACAGGGATATAACTTCACAGAAAAGCTATTAAAATTTTTAGGGCAATGCATGTCTCTTCATTCTGTCATGCTCTTCTTTCACTCCAGTGTTTTGTCAACTGAGTCTTTTTTTCCTCTTGAATAACTTTATTGAAAATAAAATGCATGAAATCTAGGTGCAGCCTTGTCTTCAGCTAAAAAAAATCCTTTGAGGTGGTCACAGAATCACATCTTATTGAGAACTGCATGAATGATCAAGACCAAAAAAACTTGGCCAGCCCAACAAACCCTGCCAAACAAGGGTGATGCCACCAGCCAGGAAACATGTAGCGGCCCATCAGGTTGCTATGGTAATGGTTAGGGTTTTTTTTCTTTTAAAGCTCCCATGCTTTTTTTCAAAACCGCCACTAGAACTGCATGACACACTGAATCTCTCTAGTGATACATTAACTTGTCTCAGTCAGCAAATCCTTCAGTTTTTCCGAAGAGGTTCAGAGGTGATTGTAACCAGGCCCTTTCGTCAGCAGTGGAGTGTGTGATAGATAAATGGCCTAATTCTCACGTGTACCAAAGTGCTTATGCTGATATAACCCCTAATACAAGTGTGATGATAAAGCTCCTCACAAAGGTACAACATCATTCTCTTCTAATAGAGAAACAGAGCTTTACTGATACAGCTGCATTGACACCACAGCCAGTCTAAACTTGGAAGTTTTACTGGCAGAAAGATGCTGGTTAAGAGTGTGGGGAAAAAACATCACACACCTCTCTGACAACTGTGCTGGCAGACACTCCAGAGGAGTCCCTAGATAGACAAAACAAGTTTCTGCAGGATAACTGCAGCTGTGTGTGCTTTGCCCGCATGAGAAGCAAGGTAGCTTGAATCAGCTTAGCTCCCTTTCACTGAGGTTGACCCAAGGTCTAAAGCCATGGTCATACCAGCCTAAAAGTGAGTAAAGTCATTGAATTCCAGGAACTGGTAAAGGCAGCAACAGCAAAACAAGTCATTTGCCAGTGTACATATCTTTTCCCTGAGGAAGGAAGTGCACCACTATAACTACTATAAATAAGGCCTGAAGAGCCTGGGTTATATCTATTTGACTATGGCAGGAAAGTTAAAATAGTCCAGAAATTGGGCTAATCTGAGGCCACTTTCTGAGTAAAGATGACTACATTAAGAGCTGCAGTAACAGATGCTTTAGCACAACGTATCAAAATGTTGTTAAGCAGATCACTAAATATACTAAGCCATGGGGATTTATTAGGTGGTAGAAATAACGCTATTGTATGAGAGAATAAAACTTCAGACTCAGGCAGTGTCAGGGAAGCTGTACTCAAACAGCAAAGAGGGTTCTGAAGAATGGCAAATTTGGATATCTCATTTGTGACTCAGAAGCTGAGTAGGCTGCAAAATCTTCCCTACTGCCTAATCTAAAATACTCTGCCATGTACAATTTTCCTCTCATTGTTTTAAGAGACTAAAATTAGTGCAGAGAGTGACTGTGGAAAACATATATGGAAATAACAAAACTTGGCTGAACATGGCTTTTTGCTTTTCTTTTTTTTCTTCTTCTTTTTTTTTTTTTTTTTTTTTTTTTTTTTTTTTTTTTTTTAAACTTGTGTGTTGTGCTGTCAGTGAAACAAAAATCAGAAACTGTTTACTTTAGCTCTTGACTATCCTACTAGACACTGTGTATTTCTGCAGCACTCTCTATGTTATCCCCTACGGATAACTTTTTCAGACTAAAGTTAGGCAAATGAGATGCCCATTATGAAACAGTCAAAAACTGTGGTGGTGTTTCATTTAGTATTTCACTGATGCTTTTTTATCACTAGAAGTTGAGCCAGTAAAAATGGCAAGCTCTCAGCACGAGGTTATGTCTTCCATCCAGATCTCCCCTGTGTTCTTACTGCATGCTTTCCACAGCACGTCCCAAACACATCACTTTCCTTCTTCCCAACTCTTTGCCTTCACTTTGCCACAACAGTCTAAAATGTCTCTTTCTCCTGGCAGCACTCACCACTACTACTATAATATCCCTAGAGGGCCATGAGTGCACCAAGAGGCCTTAATTAGCCAGAATGAGGCTTCATCCACTTCCTAACAAATATCTTCTTCCTTTCCATTCGACCTTTTCAGTTCCTAGGTATGGGAGTCCAAGAATGGCTTGCAATACACTTGTTATTGAGAACTGCCCTACAGCTCACAAGAAAGCATCTGGATGATGCTCTTAGTGATATGATCTAGTCTGAAGTTGTCCTGTGAGGATCAGGGAGCTGGACTCAGTGATCCTTAAAGGTCCCTTCCAACCTGAGATCCTCTATGACTCTGTGAAACACAGGAGCCTAGGAGTTATGCACTACCTTACAAAAAACACATAGGCTAAAAGGCTTTGTGAGCAGTCTCTTGTCAGTGCTGGTAACTGAGGATTGGGAAAAGTAAAAGAGGAAATTAATCATTGCACAATCAATGAAAAGGTGCCAGACAAGCTTTCAGGGCAAATACAAGTCAGTGTGACAGACCTATGCACACGAACTAGGGGAGACACAGAGCAGTATGTGCAGTGTTTCACTGCCCACAGCCCAAGCTCCCAAAGAGAAGCTTCTCTCGGGGAGAGCTTTTTGACCAAGGACACAGGGGCTGACATTGATTCAACACGGATTTCTGTGAAACTATCTGCAGCAGGGGAAAAACATGCAAGACAGAAGCCCAGGAGGAGAATGCAAAGTCAACATGTGGGTTAACTGGAGGGTGGAGTGGGTGAGTTATGAAGTCCCAGTATACTGAAGTCTGCACTTAACTGCTCAACAAACACAGCAGTGCAGTGGTTTTGAATGCTCATTTGTCAGTAAGTGTGACAACCAGGATGCCATAGCTCAGAAGGGAGGCTGAATACATATTCTTTTCCTTATATGTAGCTGACAGCTGTCCTGCAAATTACGAGAAATGTGGCTCTTTCCTTTAAAAGCAAAAATGCAAATGGGCTTTTTGTCAGCAGAGATATACTAGAACTCCCATTAATCTCACTTTCTTGTCACTAAGAAGCAGAGTTCAAACATCCCGTAGCCTCTACTGATAGCTAATAACTTGGCTCTCTCAGAGCTAAGAATAAAAAAAGTAGAATTCTTACTGGAAAAATCAATGTGGCTCTTCCTCTTAATTGTATCTTCTGTGTAGCACATATATTGAATGCAAAGGTTTGCACACTATTTTGACAGCACTCCACAAAGTAAAAACCAGTAGATGCTGCAACTGCAGTATCTGCTGGTGGGTGAGTAGAGGATATTCTATTTCTTGTGTACTGGAACTTCCTAGAGCATCTCCACTGCTACTTATGTGCCTGCTCAGTTGTTGAACCTTAGACGTTCACACTATTTGCAAAACTGATCCAGTGACATAAAAATCCTCCAGTCCCACTGTTAAACTGTTCCTAATTATTTTTGCATTTACTTTCTCTAACCCAAAATCATGTCAGTTAACCTGAAAAATGTATGTGTTCCAAGTATGTAGGAAGACACACTATACCAGTAATTATTTATAGTTCATATGGGATGTTTAGGTTTTCAGCAGTAACACAGCACTCTTAATACACAGATAACTGTTTAAAAAATAGTCACATCAAAGGATAATGATAGTGATAGATGAGAACAAGAACAAATGTAAATGCCGGCAACTACTTCCATAAAAATCAAGTGATTGAAGGTTCATAGGAAACAACCTCATCATTGAAGTCGTAGGAAGGTAGACTGATCAAAGCAAAATCATTACAGCCTGGGAAATCTGAACTTTTTATTAATTATTCTTCAAGCCTCACTGCCAATTAAGTAAAGGCAGATTTTGATAGTGTCGTGCATGATTTCTAATGTGTGCCATGACTCATGGGGTAAACACTGATTTGTAACTCTGGCATCAATTTTGCTAGCCCTCCACATAAGAAGAGGTCTGACAATCACCAGTGGGACAATGTCTTTCAATTAGGAATGGCCCAAAAAAAAGGCTGTATGCCCAGAACATCAAATCCATTGATCTGTGTTTGTGGCCTTTCATTGCCATCAGATAAAGTGCATTTGCTGAACAGTACTAATAACTGTTCAAACACAAACCTGACTCCTGTATGCACCTACACATTTACTATGCTCTTTCCTAGGTATTCAATCATACAATCACATAATTACAGAATGGTTTAGACTGGAAGAAACCTTAGAGATTATCCAACTCCAACTCCCCCTGCCACAGGCAGGGACACCTTCCACTGGACCAGGTTGCTCGAATCTCTATCCAACCTGGCCTTGAACACTTCCAGGGACGGGGCATCCACAGCTTCTCTGGGCAACCTGTGCCAGTGCCTCATCACTCTCAGTAAAGAATTTCTTCCTAATAATTAACCTAAACCTGGCTTCTCTCAGCTTGAGGCCATTCCACCTTGTCCTATCACTACATGTCCTTCTAAGAAGTCCCTCTCCAACTTTCTTGTGGGCTCCTTTCAGCTACTGGAAGGTGCTATAAGGCCTCCACAGAGCCTTGTCTTTTCCAGGCTGAACAACTCCAGTTCTCTCAGCCTGTCCTCAAGGAGAGGCGCTCCAACCCTCTGATCATCTTCTTGGCTTCCTCTGGACCAACTACAACAGGTCCACATTGTTTCTGCATTGGGGACCCCAGAGCTGGATGCAGGGCTCCAGGTGGATCTCACCAGAGCAGAGCAGAGGAGCAGAATCCCCTCCCACAATTGTTGCCCACAGTGCTCTGGGAGTCCATTGTGCGGCTGGCTTTCTGGGCTGTGAGTGCACAGGGCCAGCTCATGTCAAGCTTCTTATCCCTGAAGTCCTTCTTGGCAGGGTTGTTCTCAATCCATTCCCCATGCAACGTGTATTTGTCTTTGGGATTGCCCCGATCCCGGTGCAGAACCCGGCACTTGGCTGTGTCAAACTTCAGGTGCTTTGCACCAGGCCATGTCACACAGTTTGCAGCAGCCCATGTCTCAGGGCTGTCTAGGTCTAAGCCTTGAACTGAAGGCAGCTGCAAGGAACCAAATAAATAATCAGAAATAAAATTTGTGGCGTTCCTATAAAAACATTCACATCCCTGGCCCAGACCCCATTCAGCCTCTCCACACTACAGAAATCCACCCTTTCCATATGATGATCCACTGCCTCGCTGCTCCCTGGTCTATTACCTCGGCATGCAGTTTCCCAACACACAGTCACTGGTCACAGGGCCTTTCTGAAGAAGCAATGTGTGCACCTGTTCTACACTTGACCTGGATTTAAGAAGTGCTCATAGGACAGTGCTAAACCCTTTTAACCTCCCAGCTGTCATCTATGCAGCTTGAGAGGATTGCGTATTCAGAGTCACACTCTGGAAATCACACTCTGGCACAAGCTGCCAAAGCAGATCCCAGCTGCTCAGTGGGAACCATGGAGCTGGACTGGGCCAGCTGGTTCTTTTCTCCAGAAGATACACTGGGGCTGTTCAGACGGCTGCAGAATAATTCCACATCTGCAATTTATTCCATAAAGATGAAGGAACCAAAAGTGTTTTCCCTTACTTTCATGCTGCCGCAGTACCTTGCGTATCCTCTTTCCAGTATATACTGAACAGTCCTACCTGACTGCTCTATTGCTTGGTTTATGTTAAAAAAAATATGCAAATGCTTGTATCATTACCTAACCCTCCCTCTATAACTGGGTTTTGAAGTTTCTTCCCTTTGCCAGACTTGCCTAAAAATCAGTCATGTTGGTGCAAGTTAGATTTTGAAAACGTGCCTTATTTTCAGACATCTCTCTCATGCAGACAGCTGTAAAATTTAATGCAAATGTCAATGGAAAACTCAACCTAATGCATAGTTCACTTGTTTTGTGTACTTTTCACTTTATTTATGTATACAAGTTTCATATTACCCTTTATATGTTTAAGAAATAGATATTTCCTTGTATCTCTGCTGGCACATAAGTTATACATATAAATTAAATATGTATATGTAAATATATATAAATAAATTATATACATACAAATTAAATCAGTTATTGTATAACTGATTTAATTTGTAAGAGCAATTCCTTCCCCATCAAATTCAATGATTCCTGCTTTAAAAATGAGGCAAAAAATTGAGAACAATATCTGGAAATAAACGGTCCTTTCATTATGTGAAAGCATTAGGGCGCCTCCAAGGTATTACAAATAAAATAATTTATAGTAAATGAGATTATTATTGCTGGGAAAAGAACCACTTAATGTCAGTTTTCTGTGGGAAAAACCAAAACAGACTAATCCAATAGGGGTGCTCAGAAACATACAGCAAATATTTAAAAGCTTCAAAGATCCAAAACAACAAGGGAAAAACACATGCTGAGGAAGTAATTTGGAACAGGATATTTCTGTTCATCCTTATCATAGGGAGGTAGCCTTACTGTCCTGAAAATAAAAATAGGAAGCCTATTTTATCATTGTGTCCTTCCAGTTTACACCAACTTGTCCAAAGTAGTTCTACCAGCGTAACTGTGGAGTAACACAGTGTTGAGCCAAGCCTGGACAGAGGGACCTGAAATAGAAATTGTTGAGCATTGTGAAGATGTGAATTGCTATCTGAAAATCTCATAAACAGACCCCTGTGGCTGCTATGAGCAAAGCAGTCATGTCAGAATAAATTTGGCTCAGCACACTGCTATAGCAATCAGCTAGTAATGGCTCACCTTCCAAAGATAGCACTACTACAAAATTAGTAACTCAGCTATACAGCCACATAGCTGAACTGTTAAAAATCCAAAATGAACCTTGAAAATGCCAAATACATGCATAATATTCCCTAGATATAGACATCAATGAATGCATCAGAAGGTGATCTGTATTCCTTGCCGTTTTTACTTTCCAGCTATGACAGTCTTCTTCCACAGAAGCCCTCCATGCCCTGCCAAATGTGTCAGCTGCAATTCTTAAATCAAACAGGATAATGGCATTTGGAATTGCAAGATCTGTAGTGCAAAACAGTCTGTCACATGGACTTTGAGGAACAGTCCCTATCCATTACAAGGTACATTCCACCTGAACTCAGTCCATCTCATACTCGTGCTCTCACACAATCTGTTCTGGCTATCCTGAGAGGGTTCCTGAAGCACTGTGGGGGCTCAGGCTATTTATCTCAAAAATCTACGGATCTGTTATCAAGTTTCGCGTATCTGATGCTTATGCTTACTTGCCACTGCTCCTCTGTCTTACCTACTGAAATACTGTAAGGAAACTTTTCTGGTTTTTATTTTCCACATGCCTGTTAATGCAGAAAATCTGATTAAAGCAAAAGCACATGGAGGTGGAGAAATTCTGAATGGCCACTACTGGGTTTCTTTTACCAGTTTCTATGGTGTAAAGATCAATTCTAATGTCAGCATTAGCATGTAAAATGACTCCTAGCATAACTGCTTGCAGTTTGAAGAAATTTTTGTGCTTCACCTGCAATACAAGTGTGGGCTAATTAGTCCTCATGAGAATGCCATATTGAAGACAACAAAGCTAAGAGATAGAGAGATTAAAGCTAAAATGCAATGCAAACATTTGTTGACCAGCTAAATGGCCTCACTGACCTCAGGAATGTATTTGAAAGCTTCTTGGGTGCCTAACAGCTGAGTGTCATTTGCACTTGCAGCCAAGTTTCTAAAGACATTTAGAGAGCTCACTAGAATCTAATTATGAAGTAGGTAGGAATTAGATAACACAGATGAAAAAACCTGGTACTAAGAAATTCATGGAAGACCCCACTGTCAGGACTGTGAGTATACCAATAGATCTTACAAGATCTGACCTGGATTGTCTTGGACCTCCACCCTTTGTCCACATCCAGGAGCTCCCTGAAGGCTCAGATCCCGACCTTTCATTCCCTGGCTGAGCTATGTTGTTAGCACACCTGCCTTCAGCCCTACCTCCTAAATGACTCTTGGGGCTATGCCATAGCCCAGTTTAGTCTTTTCCCTCATCCCATCTCCTGCTGCTCCTGACGAGACTCTCTGGATGGTTCCTGGACCTCTTCACCTCTTCCCCAGGTGTGGAGCTGTTGATGGAACATTCTGCCCAGCCTGTTGTGGTTGGTTTGTCACAGTTTTTCTTACCTTGTACAGTGGTCTGCTCTTGCTACTCCTTGACACACAAGACAGAGCCAGATTTTATGAGTTCTTCTCCTACTAGAACGAGTGTATGTAAGATCAAACACAGAACTAGTGTTTTTTTAATAAATGTTTGCACATTTCTCTTCAATGCATTTGGTCAAAATGCAATCTCAACATCTGCATTGTAAAAACAAAGAAATTTCCTGAAGTTCTCCTGCACACAATGGAAATTACAAGAAGCCAGAACTTGTCCAGAACGGCATATAATCTTATGTAAATGGTTAAATGTACAAGGTAGGTGTCAATGATAAAAAGGAAGTGCTCTGTTTTGAAGACCTGTGATTTGGCTTCCCCATGTTTTGGTTTTTTTTCAATTAAAAAGATCTGATAAGAGCTTTGGAAACATGCAGGCCATTAATATATAATGAGAAAATACGCTGTTGATTATGCAGTTGAGAAGAAAATCAAGATAGTAGGTAAAAAGCAGGGAGGAGAAGAGCACTTAGAGAAAAACAAGATGCAAAACATGGTCAGAAAAAAAGTGAAGGCAGTAAGTAAATTAATAGAACCTTCCATAAATGGACAAAGTCAGGATCCAATTTGGCAGATGGTGATGGTGGTGGAGATCAATGCTGTATGTCAACACTTTCTGCCCTACCCATGACAGCATGCGGAGCAATTCCCTTGAAATTCAGTTAAGGAGGAAAACCACATGATTAAGAAACATGGACATAGTGACTGCAAAATATGCAAATTTTTCTGCAATTTTTAATGACATAAAAGGTAAAAAACTTACAGAGAAAAATTCGTGGGGGGAAATACATTAGAAGTACATTTTCTTCTGAAGTCATGAAGGAATTCAACTGTAGAACTCTTCTTAAGCTTAATTGGTATTACAGTGTAAAGTCCCTGTGCATCCAGTTGCTAATGTACTCTATGAAGAATAGCTTTATGCTTCTGTAGGTGCATTGAGGAAGAGAGTGAAAACAGTGATTTCACCATATTATAGGCTCTGAACATCTAAAATCTTTTTTCTTGAGCATATACTGTTGTTATCAGTCAGCTTTGACCTGCATGTTAGCAAATGTCATTTGCAGTAGAGAAAAATAATTTGTATGTTGTTAACGACTCTCAACCAGGAAATGAGCCAATTCTTTTCATTGTTTTTACTCAAGGGATTGGTTTTGCCTCTTCTCATCACGCTCATGAATTTTATTAATGTTCTCACTATGAATATTCCACATGTGGAATAAGAGCTCAGCTGAATGCTTCAAATTAGGCCCCAGTTTGTCTAGATAAGTTCAATATGTTGACTTCTCTGCTGTGACAACCTAAGGGGTGAGTGATTCACTGGCACCAAAATGGAAAAATGGAAAATGGAAATGGAAACGCCAATGGAAAAAAAGGAACCCTCTCAAGCCAGCATTCCATTTCATTCTCCACAACAAATTGATGAAGTGTTGGAACACACTGACAGGGTTGTGGATTTAGAGAAAGAGGCATCTGAAGTGATTATATGTTTATATATATTTAGCACCTTCAAGATTTCTTGTTTTTCTCGTATTACATATCTATCTTTATCCTGGCTGTCTTCTATCTTCTGTAGGAATGAAGTGGTCACTGAGAATATGAATGAAAAAATGTGAACACTTGTTATACATATGTATGATATGCAGTGCTTTCAGCAAACACATCTTCTCCTTTTAAATGCTTATATATTTCTTGTTTCTTCTTTCTGATTGAATATTTCTTGTTAAAGAGATGAGAAATCAACTTTTATGAGATAAGTTGAACTGCGAAATGCATTAATTCAACGACAGATGATATGGTTACAGGAATTTATGTCTGCTGAGAGGTAACTTTTCCATTTTCAGAAAAAACATATTCAGATTTTTGAAAACGAGGAACTGAAAGAACCAATGTGTATTTAACCACATGTAGCTTGTTCTAGCCAGTAGGAAGAGTCTAGAAAAGATGGAGTTAAATTCAGTGTGTCAAACTGAGTAGTCTGAAAATGGTGCTTAGCACAGCTTGGCAGAATTTGGTTGAATTAAGATTATGATGAGAGACAATCTGGAAGACCAATGTCCTTTTGAGGAGAAATTTATGGCCACTATAACTCTGATTAAGGAAAAATTACTTATATCTCTCGTCTATCAGCCTCTGAAGACTGCATTACACAGTTGTGTGATGCAGGCCCTACTCCTGAGTACCATGCTATAGAAGTTTAACGGAAATAGAAGTTTAAATGGAAATAGTTTACAAGGAAGTAGTATAGAAGACAACTCACACAGAGAAGAGTGAGTAAAATTTTACTGATAGTATATTCTTTGGTGCAAGGTACATCTCCTGTTCAGAACAGCCGAAATTTACAGCTCTATCCAGTGTTCTCTGAGTGTGTCAGAGCATGAGAGACCACAGGATGACTCTGTGAAGGCTTCATTAGCTTGAGTTTGGCTAAGCTTTAACATTTTTGGGATGTTAACAATAAATTATGGGAATAAACTTGTTTTAAAGTAGAGAAGATCATAATGAGATGGAATAGATATTAGAAAGGTTTAGAAGTATCCTAATTACCTTGGTGTTGGATTCAGACTTCCTCTTACTCCATCAGTGTGGTGGTTTTTGACATACAACCAGTTCCATGCAGGTTCTCGGGTTCATAAAAAACCCACTCTTCCTACCACCTCTGAGTTCTGTTTGGGGTGTGCTTACTGATTTTCTCATCAGCTTCCCAGTCTCTCTGGAACCATTCATTCTGCTAAATGACACAGGGGCAGGGACTGTTCCCATACCCTGCGCCAAATGGCAGGGCTCACACTACACAGAGCTGGCTCTGGGTCTCCTTTGTGTTCCATGTGGTGATTATGCAGCTCTCTTATTTTTTTTTTTCAGTTTAAGTTGTCTAAAACTAGAAAAAGGGCTGTGTGCAAGGCTAGGGATTCAACATATGAATGCCTATTGGGAATAGCTTGGCACGTGCTATTGCCTGCACCATGCTCAGGCA
Organism: Aleadryas rufinucha; assembly: GCA_013397815.1. Taxonomy (NCBI): domain Eukaryota; kingdom Metazoa; phylum Chordata; class Aves; order Passeriformes; genus Aleadryas; species Aleadryas rufinucha. The sequence continues at coordinate 43,967 of VZTH01010709.1, read as the reverse complement.
ATATTTCAGAGGGTGCTAGCTGACACAGGCCAAAACTGTACCAGAGTGTGCTAGCAGCTAAGCTCCTCTCCCAAGTCAGTCTCTTTTAAAAACAGAAACATGGCTTTAGTGACTCATTTCTGCCTGTTCCACCCCATACTGTGGAAAGGGCTCTTTGCCCATCTTCCTGTCCTGTTCCTGTCAAGCACATTCAGGTGCTCTCCAAGAAAGGAGGGCATTGAATGACCCTTGGGCCATCAAAAGCAGACATTCTCTCTGTTATTTGACCTGCTTCTCCGAGAGGAATGCATGGAAAGTTATAGTAAATTGCAACCCTTACAGGCTGAAGAAAAGACTGAAGAATAGAACACTGCTGCATCTGTCAGTGGCTGTCAGGCACTGCTCAGATGCAGCCACAGGCTCAGGAAGGCATTAGGCTGCCAATGACCAACAGCTAGGACAGTGTACCTGGCAGCAGGTCACACTGTTCGAGCTCTTGCTAGGTATCTGTTACTGCTCCCTGTCAGAGACAGGATACTGGGGAAGAGGTTTTGTCAGAGCTTAACAGGCTTGTCAGCATGACAGTTCTCATGAAGCAGCCAGAGTAATGATTTGACCTTCAAGAGAGGAGGAGGAAGGGGAAAATATATTCTTCATCTTCTCTATCACGTTGGGTTTGGGTAGAAGAATGCCAAAGAGGTGCTCTGTCTTGGGAAACCTTGGCTCCTAATTTCACCTAACCAATATAAAATTTAAGTGTAGTCTTATTATCAGGCATGTTATAAGGATTTTCATGTGTTTATAAACACTGGCCTCTTAGGAAGAAAAGGCTTTTAAATACATGAACGTTGTAATCTTAAACCCTCTGTTACAATATTATTTCTAGCAGTTTTGCATACAGATGACTCAGTTTTAGAAAATCATACTCTTTTCACAGACAATCCCTACCCAAAGGCAAAACACATGAAAGAGATTACCTGTCATAATTTTTCTTTTGTGTGCACTCATGCAATGATTCTATGATATTTACTTGGAACTGGGGCACAGCAAAATGCGCATAAAATTATCTTTCAGCATTTAATAATGCATGCATTTATTTTTATGCAGAGATAAGTCACCTTTTTTCCACCTGATATATTTTAAAATATTGTCACTAAAAAAAAAAAACAAACCCCAAACAACATGACATCTGCCCAAAGTGACAGACTATTATCAATTTATTATAATTTTGCCAGTACAGGCATGACACAATCTATACCAGAGCAAGCTGAGGATTTTTTATTCTTCCTAGGTAGTTGTAGCTTTTTAGCTGCATTACATTAGACAGTAGGTATCACAAGTAAAACCTGTGGCTGACATGGCCCATGAAGCTCATACTTAATATGGGAACTTAGCCCAGTGCACCATTTACTTTGGAAAAAGTCAGAGACTGGTCTTATTAAGAACTGTCTGAAAGAAGAAAGGAAGGACTCAATGTTTAGGAAAATCAGCTGTTCACCACAAGACATTTGTAGACCTTGCAGGTGACTTTCTCTTTGCTATTAACAGATGCAGGCATGCTAGGACTCATGATGGGGAGCATTTCCTTGAAAAGCAAGGATCCACACATGGCACAGGGGATCAGAGTCAGGTTGCAGCTCTTCAGTGTGCCTCTGGCAAGGCTCTTTTATTTCAAAGGACATGCTAGGAGGTACAGAAGAATTGTTCCTTCTTGCCTTGGCTACAGCACAGTAGAATGATCACTACCCTGCTCAGGGCCACATGTGCTGGGTGCTTTGATTAGAGGAGCAAAAAAATCAGCCCAACTGGCTGCATCTTGTATGTGGAGCAGGAGAGAGGCCATTGTGCTAAGCTCATTTCTTAGAGAATCTGTTGTGTAAAACACGTGTATTTCTGTAGCTGGGGGACAGACAACAGAATGTCTCTGTGATGAGACTGGATAGCAGAGTGCATCAGAGTACGTTCTGCAGAATCCACTAAAAATGGAAGAAATTGTGGCTAGCTTTTAAAAAATATTCTGGCAACTCATTCTCAAAGTCTTCTGTATTTTTTAGAAGGTGGTCATGCACCAAAGGCATCTTAAAATGTTCTTGTGCTTTTTTAGAATCTGGTAGCAAATGTCACTGTCCTTTTGATTTACTTTTTCTCTCCTCTCTCTGAGTTACACTGTTGTAGAGGTTCTAAATGTTTCAGAACTACCAGCTGCAAAAAAGGTGAAAGGAATTGCTCTTAACCTTTTCCTTTAACTTTTCACCTAAAATTCTTAACATGGCTAGTGATTAGGGAGGAATAAAAAGTAAAGGCAATAACCACAAATAGTATAGGCAGGTATTTGCCAGATATCATGCCTGTCTATCTCCAACACCTCCAGTTTCCCTGCTCTTGTCCCCATATTATCTTAACCAGAGGTTTCCAAGTGTGCCAGCTATTTACTTCCCTAAGAAGGTATGCAGGAGAGAGCCAACTGATAACACAGTACATGTAACTTGTCAGCCCAGAACAAGAACAACATTTATAAATACTTTGTTATTAATAACATCGGGTTACTTGGCTGTTATAAGAAATGCAAAGGTCATACCACATTCAAACTTTACTTTTCATCAGAGCAAGATATAAACTTCAAGTTGAAAGTTATCAACATTTCTAAGAACTAGAAATCAATTGATTTATCATTGTCCTTTCTCTATGAAATAAAGATCTTAAATGATACTGACCATAAACAAGAGAGCTGGCAATATAAAGTAGTTTCTTTTATGCTATTACATACTTTCTTTTTCTTTTACCAAAAGTTTATCATTTAGGAGCATTGCTAAAACATTCTTGTTTGTTCTTAGTTTTGGCAAAACACCACCTCCACTCCTGAGAGTAAAATAAGGAGAAAACATATTGTATCAGATTTAAAAATTCATTTCAAAACCCTCAGGATTTAGACTAAGTCTTGCAGTATGATAATGGGACAATCTGAGAATATTAGACCTTGTGTTGCTTGCATGAAAATCCATCCAGATTTGACCAAATCACAAACTAATAGAAATACCATTATAGGAAAATGTAGGAACACTTGAGCTAAGTCTGAACACAATGCAGTGCCATGCAAACATGGTTATTTGGGTCCCAGTCCAGTGTCTCTAAGAGGCACTGCATTGTATTTGCACCCTTTATTGCTGCCTAAATTTCTGTGCAATCAGTAAAGTAAGTAAGCACCATCTGGTTGTACGCGTTCGTGCACTTCCCCTAATCGGAGCTGGCAGACAGCCTTAGTCTTAAGCAGAAAGTCACACCATTGATTTAAAAAGTTTCATAAACATGAATCATCAGATCAGAAGGGAAGTAGACCGTGCAGGAGAAGACTGCAGTGAACAGCTAGGAGACCTATTTCTTTCTACTAAAACGCTAACAAGCAGTGATAAGCAAGCTGTCAGTTCTGCACTCTTGTTATGTTACTTTACTATAGAATTAGACAGCTCCTTGCTTCCGATTGCTCTCCTCCCTGTGAATCTCTACACATTTGGGCCAGTTGGGCTTAGACCAGCCCTGACTACTGTAGTTGTATCTTTGTTTATCACATACAGTCCTGAGAATCAGGAAAAACCTTATAAACTGCAGTTAGTGATATTGTATGATGAACAGTTGTCAACGCTTTACAAGTTTTCTTCTGACTAGCTTCTCTGCTTTGAATCTGTTGTCAATGAAGGCTAGCCAAACAAACTCAAGAGGTGCAAACACAAGGAAGGAAACAACACAATGAGCTGCTTTTATCACCAGTGATAAAATTGCAAAACTCTACCATACTCTCCTCAAACATGGGATGCTGAAAAAAGGTTGAAAGAGAAAAAAACCCCCATTATTCTGTGCAAATTGTTCAGCGCAGTTCTCTACAATGAAGCAGCCCTAGAGATTAGGAGAGGCCCTTCAAAAATAGCTACTACAATACACAGCCTTGCGTGTATTTTCAGTATGCAGAGATACCACAAAATTTACTCAAATTACTGCCAGAATAAAGCACGAGTTCATCTAGGTCATCTCCCTGCCCATGTACAGTATCTATGTCACTTGGTGATACTTGTCTAATTCATTTTAGCTAAATTCAACACTATCTTCAGCAACTTAAGCCAGAGACAGACTACCTAATGCTTCTACCACATTATCTCTGGTGTTGTAACTCATACCCACTACTTCCTGTCTTCTCTGAAACATGTATTCCTTTCCTTTTTTCCTGCAAATTTGAAGCTGTACCATGCCTTCCCACAGTCTTTTTCCTCCAGACTAAACAACTGCCTTTTCTCCCGTCTTTCCAAACAGGTCATGTTTCAGACCTTTTGACCTGTAACTTTACTGCAGTACTAATCACTCAAGGACATTATTCCCTGAAATGATGCAACTCAGATATACCAAGGTTAGGCAGGCTGCCCAGTGGAGGCAACAAATTATTAGGTTAAAACCATGCTCCTGTGTTGCTGATTCCTCATCCTCAGCCTGCCAGTTTGTTTGTTTTAATCATCTGTTGGATGTCATCATAAACTTCTTAATCCTCTTCCCAATATATCTGAGCAGCACACAGCACAGCCAAGCCACACACACCTCCTACTGGGAATTCCGGTGGTCCTTTCTTTGTACAGACATCTAATAGCATTCAGAGTTATAGATGAAGCCCTTTGCAGGCTTGACAGGTGCCTGACCTCATATACTGTTTGTGCAAAATTGCTCAGCAGCACTCAGCTGGAAAGCCTGATCAAAGGACATGGGTTTTTCAATAATTTCTCCCTGGCATCTTTCCAGCTCTCCAGGAGAAGAGCTGAACCTCACCATTGTGGTCTGACAAGTTCAACAGCTTTTGCTGAAATCCTTGTTGTTTTCCATACTAGCACACATTTTCGTCATGGATAGAGATCAGAGCTTACCACTGCTAGGAGTGCTAGGTAGTTCTAGCTGTGCATCCAATGAGTTCCAATGGGTTAAAGAGGGGTAAGAGAAACACACAGATTTATGAGGATGAAACACAGGTAGTGCTGCATTATAAGCAAAGCAATGGGTTTGTGGAGGATGCCGAGTTCAGCCTTTTGGCTGCTCTAAAGTTATAAATTGGTAGAAACTACGAGTACAAAGTAGAACCAGAACGCAGACACGTAGGGGCTTTACGTTTCAAACACCACCTTCTGATTCATGTATTTTAGGCTGTCTATGTATCCAGAAAATGAGAAAGCTGCTCCTGACTGCAGTGGTGGATGATTTTGAGATCACTGTAAGAGTAGGTGGGTAGAAAGTATTTCCATCTCTGTTGCACAGGTGAGATCTTACTTGTGCACTTCCATGGTCCAGTACATATCTGCTGTACCAAGCCTAATAAAACTGCTCCAAGACAGTCAGTTTCTTTTCATTACCACTCAGTTGCACTGGAACATTTTCTAGAGGGAAGCCAGACCAAAGGAAAGAAAACATGTTATTAAACATTAAAATAGTGTTTGCTTTCAGTGGCTAGAACAATTCTTTCCCAGGAGACCTTCCCACAAGATCTGTTCTCTCTTAGAACACTCACTTACTCATTACTTTCACTTGCTTTGTCTTGGAATTTCTAAGCAAATTATCACTTTAAGATTTTCAGAAAATAATTTTTCTTTTTCTAAAGGTGATGTTACTTGAACCCTCTGACTCAGTTTTCTGTTAGTCCAGATGCAGAACAAACTTGTATAAAATTCTAGTTATCCTAAAAGCAAATGAAGATGTTCCTATAGGGTGGCTACACCACATTAAACATGAAAAACTGTATTTTGTGAGGTTTCTGCACAGCAGAAAATACCCATGGTTTTATGGGTGCTTCTGAATTTCTCCTAAAAGACCAATAACCTATGCGTCTAAATTTTCCCAGACCAAAGAAAATGTATTGCAAAGCTCTAGATGTCTTGCAGGCAAAGCTTGTCCTAGCTTTCCTATGTGACAGCTCTGACAATCTTCTTGAGAACAATTCTGTATGTTTGGGATGTCTGAAGCTTCATCCTTCCCTTTGGAGGGAGGAATTTGCTAATCAAATTGAAGCAATTTTGAAGAACTGCTTCATTCTCTGAAACGTTTGAAGCTTTCTGAAGATGTTTAAGGGCAAGACAGGATTTGCTGGGAGTTGCTGGTGTTCTAAACATGCTCTGATTCTCTTGTTTATGGCCAGAAGTGCTAAATTTACTGTTCAAGTGGGGACAAGGCAGTGATCCTGAAGGGCATTCTGTTTGGGAAAAAAAAAGCAGGAGTCAGAAATAGATCAGGAATCAAGTAGAGTTGAAAACTAGTACTGGAAACTGTTGGAATTGAATGCATATTTACTTCTAAAATAATAATAAATAATGAACTAATAGCAACAATAATAACACATGGAAGTATTTCAGGGTTAACTTTTATTTTCACCATGTAGCTTGATGCTGTCTTACTTCTCACAGTCTATAGGAAAAAGATCTTTGAGTGTCTGGGAAACAACCCTTTTATCTTTATCTCCTGTGTAGAAAAAAAAGCAAGAAATATGGTTTATGGAGACCATGAGGACAAGGAAGTGAAACCTGTGTTAGTAGCTGACAGGCCTGGGAAGAACCATGAAATACTATCTCTCTGCTGGAGTTGTCAGAAGCCTTCAACTGCTCCTAGGCATTTTCTGGCATGCAGAGAAGCCTGTAGGGATAAAAAGCTATGCAGGTGCCTACATGCAACGTAGGAGGACATGGTTCTAACTATAACTCTTCCCCGAATCAGTATGCAGGCTAGCATTCCTAGTATTAGCTGGTCTGTGTTTTCCCTCCTATCCTTTGCTAGGATGTAAAGTGAAATTCAAGAGAAGACAAAACAGTCTCTGTTGTGTGTGTCTGCCTGGAGTGAGGCATTACGAGCTCCAAACCTTTCCAAAAAGAAGAAAGTCATTTCAATAAGGCCGTGTTGCATCCAACAAGGAGGAGCTTTGATTCCTCAATGTGACCAATTTCCTGGGAAATGTTAATGTTGATGTTAATGTTAATATTAATGCTAATGTTAATATTAATGACAGAGTAGCGAGAAAAATGAGGGGGTACCTGTGCTTATCATCTGTAGTTCAGTATGCTGCAACAATACTTGGAGAACTTCTGGTTATCTACAGCCAATAAGAGCTCCAAGAGATAAGTATCATTATTTGATGTTTCTGCCAACCTCTTCCACTTTTCAAAGGCAGTATGTAGAGGCTTGCATTAGTTGTGCTCTAACATGGGATCAGGGCTGTCATCCTGGAAAGGAGTGCTCAAAAGTACTTAAGATTTGTCTAATTATACTTCAGATGTTTGAAAGATGGAAGTGGTATTTATCTCTAAACTTTGCATTACGAAACTACCGTTTGGCAAACTAAAAGCCCTCCTTCTCTCATCAAACATTTACAGAGAAATTCAGGCGGTGTCAGGAGTAGTGTTAGTCATGGTAGTGAAAAATGGATTCTTAAAAGTCTGGAAAATAGAGACACAGAATTGGTTTTTAGCCCAGCAACTAAAATCGTAAGCCGAAGTCCTAGGATTTTTGAAAGGTAAGCTGCATGGCCAGATATTGGTGTTCAACCACCTTAGATCACAGAATCATAGAAACAGAGAATCATAGAATGACCTGGGTTGGAAGGANTGATGCTGTCTTACTTCTCACAGTCTATAGGAAAAAGATCTTTGAGTGTCTGGGAAACAACCCTTTTATCTTTATCTCCTGTGTAGAAAAAAAAGCAAGAAATATGGTTTATGGAGACCATGAGGACAAGGAAGTGAAACCTGTGTTAGTAGCTGACAGGCCTGGGAAGAACCATGAAATACTATCTCTCTGCTGGAGTTGTCAGAAGCCTTCAACTGCTCCTAGGCATTTTCTGGCATGCAGAGAAGCCTGTAGGGATAAAAAGCTATGCAGGTGCCTACATGCAACGTAGGAGGACATGGTTCTAACTATAACTCTTCCCCGAATCAGTATGCAGGCTAGCATTCCTAGTATTAGCTGGTCTGTGTTTTCCCTCCTATCCTTTGCTAGGATGTAAAGTGAAATTCAAGAGAAGACAAAACAGTCTCTGTTGTGTGTGTCTGCCTGGAGTGAGGCATTACGAGCTCCAAACCTTTCCAAAAAGAAGAAAGTCATTTCAATAAGGCCGTGTTGCATCCAACAAGGAGGAGCTTTGATTCCTCAATGTGACCAATTTCCTGGGAAATGTTAATGTTGATGTTAATGTTAATATTAATGCTAATGTTAATATTAATGACAGAGTAGCGAGAAAAATGAGGGGGTACCTGTGCTTATCATCTGTAGTTCAGTATGCTGCAACAATACTTGGAGAACTTCTGGTTATCTACAGCCAATAAGAGCTCCAAGAGATAAGTATCATTATTTGATGTTTCTGCCAACCTCTTCCACTTTTCAAAGGCAGTATGTAGAGGCTTGCATTAGTTGTGCTCTAACATGGGATCAGGGCTGTCATCCTGGAAAGGAGTGCTCAAAAGTACTTAAGATTTGTCTAATTATACTTCAGATGTTTGAAAGATGGAAGTGGTATTTATCTCTAAACTTTGCATTACGAAACTACCGTTTGGCAAACTAAAAGCCCTCCTTCTCTCATCAAACATTTACAGAGAAATTCAGGCGGTGTCAGGAGTAGTGTTAGTCATGGTAGTGAAAAATGGATTCTTAAAAGTCTGGAAAATAGAGACACAGAATTGGTTTTTAGCCCAGCAACTAAAATCGTAAGCCGAAGTCCTAGGATTTTTGAAAGGTAAGCTGCATGGCCAGATATTGGTGTTCAACCACCTTAGATCACAGAATCATAGAAACAGAGAATCATAGAATGACCTGGGTTGGAAGGAACCTCAAAGATCATCTTGTTTCAACATTTCTGGCATAGAAAGGGAACCTTCCACTAGGCTAGATTATTCAGAGACCCATTCAGCCCGGTGTTGAGCATCTCAAAAGTTATGAAGTCCACAGCCTCTCTTGGCAACCTGTTCCACTTCCTCACCAGGCTAACATTACAGAATTTCTTCCTAATACCTAATGTAAACCGACCCTCCTTCAGTTTAAAACCATTGCTCCTTGTTCTGTCACTACACTCCCTTGCAAAAAGCCCCTCTCCAGCTCTCTTTTGACCCCTCTGGTAGGGGTAGTTTGGTACTGGAAGGTGCTGTAAGGTGTCCTGTGACACTTTGCTTCTCCAGGATGAATGACCCCAATGGTCTCAGCCTTTCCTTATAGGAGAGGTGCTTCAGTCCCCTGATCATCTTTGTGGCCTCCTCTGGACTTGCTCTGGCAAGTCCATGGCCTTCTTTATGCTGTGGACCCCAGAGCTGGATGTAGTGCTCCAGGTGGGTCTCACCAGAGCAGAGTAGAGGGAGAGAATCACCTGCCTCGTCCTGCAGGCCACACTGCTCTGGATGCAGGCCAGGATACAATTGGCTTTCTGGGCTGCAAGTGCAGGTGGCCGAGTCATATTGAGCTTTTTGTCCACAAACACCCCCCTGATCTTTCTCCCCAGGGCTAATCTCAATCCATTCTCCACCCAGACTGTACTTCTGTTTGAGATTCTGCCGACCGAGGTGCAGGACCTGGCACTTGGCTGTGTTGAACTTTGTACAGATCCACCTCTTGAGACAGTCCAGGTCCCTTTGGATGGAATCAATTCCCTCCAGTGTAGTGACCACAACACACAGCTCAGTGTCATCAGTGAACTTGCTGAGGGTGCCCTCCATCCAACTGCCCATGTCACTGGCAAAGATGTCAAATAGTGTCCCAACACTGATCCCTGACGGACACCACCGGTCTCCACCTAGATATTGAGCCGTTGACTGCAACTCTTTGAGCGTTACTATCCAGCCAATTTTTTAACCACCAAGTGGCCCACCCATCAAATCCACGTCTTTCCAGTTTAGAGACAGGGATGTTGTGCCAGACAGTGTCAAATGTTTTGCACAAGTCCAGGTAGAGGATGTCTGTTACCCTGCCCTCGTCCACCCCTGTTGCAAACCCATTGTAGAAGATGACCAGTTTTGTCAGGCACAGTTTGCCCTTACTGAAGCCGTGTTGGTTGTCAAGAATCACCTCTTTGTTTTCCATGTGCCTTAGCACAGTTTTCAGGAGAATCTCCTCCATGATCTTACCAAGCACTGAGATGAGACTGACCCACCTGTAGGTCCCTGGGTGTTCCTTGTTCCCCTTTTTAAAAATAGCGCATTATCCAATCAGTGGGTGTTCGACTGGACTGCCATGACTTCTCAAATATGATGGTTAATGGCTTAGTAACTTCCTCGGGACTCATGGTTGTATGTCATCATGGACTTGTGCACCTTCAGGTTCCTTAGATATTCATGAACCCAGTCATGTCCTACAGCAGGCAGTTCTTCATTCTTCCAATACTTGCTTGGGGATGGCAGTCATAATTTTGAATATGTGGTTTTCTTCCAGGCGGAATATCACAAGAATGGACTCCATCTCTAGAAACATCACGTGAGAAGACAGAAAGCATTTCTGAGATATCATTCCAAAAGCAAAGGCACAGTTCAACACAGAACAACATTAAATATAGACCCCTAACTTTTTTTTTATCTTCAGTGATTGATATAGCCAGGCTGGCACAGCACTCTGCAGTTCTGTTCAGGAAAAGTCAGATCTCAGAAATAATTCACGTGGATATTTCTTCAATGTGCTTAACAGAACTCTGGAACTATTGAAAGCCTACACAAATCCCATGTGTGTGTCAAGTAGTAGCTCAATCCATAAAATATCCTGCTGAAGCAAATGGGACAAAATTATGTGATACTGTAACATCCTTGCTGATGGCATAAACACATCCCATTTATATGGAAAGGCTTCTATATTTTAGATGGGCATCAGTGGACAGCAATTGTATAAACTTTGAGGCAGTTTATACAAAGAGGTCCTCAAATCTCAAAACATCATCCAGGAATTTCAAGAAAACTTTAGATCCTATGTTAAAAGCCTGAATTCCACCTTCCCTAACCAGATGGCAAAATAAATTATATTCCTGCACTGAATGAATCCCTTCAAAGCCAGTCACGATTAGCCCAAAAACAGCTGAGAGATTTCAGTTCAGATTTCAATATAACCATTCCTTCCCTTCTCTCTCTGGTCTTCTTGGGAAAATCTAGTTAAGTTCCCCCACATTTATCAGATTGGGTTTTGGGTTTGTTTCTTTTTTTGAAGGCTGCTGTATAATACTTATCCTCAAATGCACAATCAATCCTGAGACAGAACAATACCGTAATTTTACACTGAAAGCTTAAATTGAAATATTATCCCCTTGTGAAAGCCCAGTCTAAAGCATAAACCACTAGCTGGCTGTGCCCAAAAGGCTGTATCACATTTTCTCTCATTCACAACTTTTAGACTGTTGACACTACCTCAATCCTCAAGTAGGGCAGCCACAGCTTTGAACAAAAGACCAAGAAAAGGATCATTTTCTTCAACACTAAATAAATTTGACACAATTAAAGAGAATTATTGTGTTTGTGGACAAGAAATCTTTTCCTTCCAGATGCTGAAGTTAAATGATGAGGTATCGTACTAACTGCAAAAGTAAACAGCTACTCACTATAACTTGCAGCCTAGCTTTGGTACCAGAACTAAGCTGTTATATCTTCTAGATCATATTCCCTTGTTCTGCTTTGCATATTACGTCCTATTCAATATTCTTCAATTCAAAATATACCATCTTCAGAGAATATCAGTAGGATTGACTATTTTAAGTAGCATTGCTTCACTGCACATGGGCTGAGCTTCTGAATATCAGACGTGTCTGGTTTACTGACATTCAAGTAAGGTACTCTGAAAGTGATGGATGTCCTATTTACAGACCAGCTAATAACTCAGAGCCAGTGTCAGGAACCCCACCAACATTATGCAAAAATGCATTTGGAAATCCCCCTTGTTCTACCCTAGTTCTTGGCTGTGTATGTACGGTACAAGCACACTGTTTCCAGGTCCTGGAGAAGCCACACACCCCAATACAGTCTTTTCTCAAAGAGTATTTTTTTTCCTTTCCCAGGGAAACCACTGGAAGTTTAAATATCTTTCCCCATCATCACTTTCTAACTACCTGTAGAGAGATCTGTTCCTGGTATGAAGCAGTTTTTTAATACTGTTAAGATCCCGCCAGGATTCTGACTATCCCAACCCAC
>VZTH01010709.1:0-29153 GCA_013397815.1 Aleadryas rufinucha | reverse complement strand
TGTTTATGGCCAGAAGTGCTAAATTTACTGTTCAAGTGGGGACAAGGCAGTGATCCTGAAGGGCATTCTGTTTGGGAAAAAAAAAGCAGGAGTCAGAAATAGATCAGGAATCAAGTAGAGTTGAAAACTAGTACTGGAAACTGTTGGAATTGAATGCATATTTACTTCTAAAATAATAATAAATAATGAACTAATAGCAACAATAATAACACATGGAAGTATTTCAGGGTTAACTTTTATTTTCACCATGTAGCTTGATGCTGTCTTACTTCTCACAGTCTATAGGAAAAAGATCTTTGAGTGTCTGGGAAACAACCCTTTTATCTTTATCTCCTGTGTAGAAAAAAAAGCAAGAAATATGGTTTATGGAGACCATGAGGACAAGGAAGTGAAACCTGTGTTAGTAGCTGACAGGCCTGGGAAGAACCATGAAATACTATCTCTCTGCTGGAGTTGTCAGAAGCCTTCAACTGCTCCTAGGCATTTTCTGGCATGCAGAGAAGCCTGTAGGGATAAAAAGCTATGCAGGTGCCTACATGCAACGTAGGAGGACATGGTTCTAACTATAACTCTTCCCCGAATCAGTATGCAGGCTAGCATTCCTAGTATTAGCTGGTCTGTGTTTTCCCTCCTATCCTTTGCTAGGATGTAAAGTGAAATTCAAGAGAAGACAAAACAGTCTCTGTTGTGTGTGTCTGCCTGGAGTGAGGCATTACGAGCTCCAAACCTTTCCAAAAAGAAGAAAGTCATTTCAATAAGGCCGTGTTGCATCCAACAAGGAGGAGCTTTGATTCCTCAATGTGACCAATTTCCTGGGAAATGTTAATGTTGATGTTAATGTTAATATTAATGCTAATGTTAATATTAATGACAGAGTAGCGAGAAAAATGAGGGGGTACCTGTGCTTATCATCTGTAGTTCAGTATGCTGCAACAATACTTGGAGAACTTCTGGTTATCTACAGCCAATAAGAGCTCCAAGAGATAAGTATCATTATTTGATGTTTCTGCCAACCTCTTCCACTTTTCAAAGGCAGTATGTAGAGGCTTGCATTAGTTGTGCTCTAACATGGGATCAGGGCTGTCATCCTGGAAAGGAGTGCTCAAAAGTACTTAAGATTTGTCTAATTATACTTCAGATGTTTGAAAGATGGAAGTGGTATTTATCTCTAAACTTTGCATTACGAAACTACCGTTTGGCAAACTAAAAGCCCTCCTTCTCTCATCAAACATTTACAGAGAAATTCAGGCGGTGTCAGGAGTAGTGTTAGTCATGGTAGTGAAAAATGGATTCTTAAAAGTCTGGAAAATAGAGACACAGAATTGGTTTTTAGCCCAGCAACTAAAATCGTAAGCCGAAGTCCTAGGATTTTTGAAAGGTAAGCTGCATGGCCAGATATTGGTGTTCAACCACCTTAGATCACAGAATCATAGAAACAGAGAATCATAGAATGACCTGGGTTGGAAGGAACCTCAAAGATCATCTTGTTTCAACATTTCTGGCATAGAAAGGGAACCTTCCACTAGGCTAGATTATTCAGAGACCCATTCAGCCCGGTGTTGAGCATCTCAAAAGTTATGAAGTCCACAGCCTCTCTTGGCAACCTGTTCCACTTCCTCACCAGGCTAACATTACAGAATTTCTTCCTAATACCTAATGTAAACCGACCCTCCTTCAGTTTAAAACCATTGCTCCTTGTTCTGTCACTACACTCCCTTGCAAAAAGCCCCTCTCCAGCTCTCTTTTGACCCCTCTGGTAGGGGTAGTTTGGTACTGGAAGGTGCTGTAAGGTGTCCTGTGACACTTTGCTTCTCCAGGATGAATGACCCCAATGGTCTCAGCCTTTCCTTATAGGAGAGGTGCTTCAGTCCCCTGATCATCTTTGTGGCCTCCTCTGGACTTGCTCTGGCAAGTCCATGGCCTTCTTNAGTCAGAAATAGATCAGGAATCAAGTAGAGTTGAAAACTAGTACTGGAAACTGTTGGAATTGAATGCATATTTACTTCTAAAATAATAATAAATAATGAACTAATAGCAACAATAATAACACATGGAAGTATTTCAGGGTTAACTTTTATTTTCACCATGTAGCTTGATGCTGTCTTACTTCTCACAGTCTATAGGAAAAAGATCTTTGAGTGTCTGGGAAACAACCCTTTTATCTTTATCTCCTGTGTAGAAAAAAAAGCAAGAAATATGGTTTATGGAGACCATGAGGACAAGGAAGTGAAACCTGTGTTAGTAGCTGACAGGCCTGGGAAGAACCATGAAATACTATCTCTCTGCTGGAGTTGTCAGAAGCCTTCAACTGCTCCTAGGCATTTTCTGGCATGCAGAGAAGCCTGTAGGGATAAAAAGCTATGCAGGTGCCTACATGCAACGTAGGAGGACATGGTTCTAACTATAACTCTTCCCCGAATCAGTATGCAGGCTAGCATTCCTAGTATTAGCTGGTCTGTGTTTTCCCTCCTATCCTTTGCTAGGATGTAAAGTGAAATTCAAGAGAAGACAAAACAGTCTCTGTTGTGTGTGTCTGCCTGGAGTGAGGCATTACGAGCTCCAAACCTTTCCAAAAAGAAGAAAGTCATTTCAATAAGGCCGTGTTGCATCCAACAAGGAGGAGCTTTGATTCCTCAATGTGACCAATTTCCTGGGAAATGTTAATGTTGATGTTAATGTTAATATTAATGCTAATGTTAATATTAATGACAGAGTAGCGAGAAAAATGAGGGGGTACCTGTGCTTATCATCTGTAGTTCAGTATGCTGCAACAATACTTGGAGAACTTCTGGTTATCTACAGCCAATAAGAGCTCCAAGAGATAAGTATCATTATTTGATGTTTCTGCCAACCTCTTCCACTTTTCAAAGGCAGTATGTAGAGGCTTGCATTAGTTGTGCTCTAACATGGGATCAGGGCTGTCATCCTGGAAAGGAGTGCTCAAAAGTACTTAAGATTTGTCTAATTATACTTCAGATGTTTGAAAGATGGAAGTGGTATTTATCTCTAAACTTTGCATTACGAAACTACCGTTTGGCAAACTAAAAGCCCTCCTTCTCTCATCAAACATTTACAGAGAAATTCAGGCGGTGTCAGGAGTAGTGTTAGTCATGGTAGTGAAAAATGGATTCTTAAAAGTCTGGAAAATAGAGACACAGAATTGGTTTTTAGCCCAGCAACTAAAATCGTAAGCCGAAGTCCTAGGATTTTTGAAAGGTAAGCTGCATGGCCAGATATTGGTGTTCAACCACCTTAGATCACAGAATCATAGAAACAGAGAATCATAGAATGACCTGGGTTGGAAGGAACCTCAAAGATCATCTTGTTTCAACATTTCTGGCATAGAAAGGGAACCTTCCACTAGGCTAGATTATTCAGAGACCCATTCAGCCCGGTGTTGAGCATCTCAAAAGTTATGAAGTCCACAGCCTCTCTTGGCAACCTGTTCCACTTCCTCACCAGGCTAACATTACAGAATTTCTTCCTAATACCTAATGTAAACCGACCCTCCTTCAGTTTAAAACCATTGCTCCTTGTTCTGTCACTACACTCCCTTGCAAAAAGCCCCTCTCCAGCTCTCTTTTGACCCCTCTGGTAGGGGTAGTTTGGTACTGGAAGGTGCTGTAAGGTGTCCTGTGACACTTTGCTTCTCCAGGATGAATGACCCCAATGGTCTCAGCCTTTCCTTATAGGAGAGGTGCTTCAGTCCCCTGATCATCTTTGTGGCCTCCTCTGGACTTGCTCTGGCAAGTCCATGGCCTTCTTTATGCTGTGGACCCCAGAGCTGGATGTAGTGCTCCAGGTGGGTCTCACCAGAGCAGAGTAGAGGGAGAGAATCACCTGCCTCGTCCTGCAGGCCACACTGCTCTGGATGCAGGCCAGGATACAATTGGCTTTCTGGGCTGCAAGTGCAGGTGGCCGAGTCATATTGAGCTTTTTGTCCACAAACACCCCCCTGATCTTTCTCCCCAGGGCTAATCTCAATCCATTCTCCACCCAGACTGTACTTCTGTTTGAGATTCTGCCNAAGCAAGAAATATGGTTTATGGAGACCATGAGGACAAGGAAGTGAAACCTGTGTTAGTAGCTGACAGGCCTGGGAAGAACCATGAAATACTATCTCTCTGCTGGAGTTGTCAGAAGCCTTCAACTGCTCCTAGGCATTTTCTGGCATGCAGAGAAGCCTGTAGGGATAAAAAGCTATGCAGGTGCCTACATGCAACGTAGGAGGACATGGTTCTAACTATAACTCTTCCCCGAATCAGTATGCAGGCTAGCATTCCTAGTATTAGCTGGTCTGTGTTTTCCCTCCTATCCTTTGCTAGGATGTAAAGTGAAATTCAAGAGAAGACAAAACAGTCTCTGTTGTGTGTGTCTGCCTGGAGTGAGGCATTACGAGCTCCAAACCTTTCCAAAAAGAAGAAAGTCATTTCAATAAGGCCGTGTTGCATCCAACAAGGAGGAGCTTTGATTCCTCAATGTGACCAATTTCCTGGGAAATGTTAATGTTGATGTTAATGTTAATATTAATGCTAATGTTAATATTAATGACAGAGTAGCGAGAAAAATGAGGGGGTACCTGTGCTTATCATCTGTAGTTCAGTATGCTGCAACAATACTTGGAGAACTTCTGGTTATCTACAGCCAATAAGAGCTCCAAGAGATAAGTATCATTATTTGATGTTTCTGCCAACCTCTTCCACTTTTCAAAGGCAGTATGTAGAGGCTTGCATTAGTTGTGCTCTAACATGGGATCAGGGCTGTCATCCTGGAAAGGAGTGCTCAAAAGTACTTAAGATTTGTCTAATTATACTTCAGATGTTTGAAAGATGGAAGTGGTATTTATCTCTAAACTTTGCATTACGAAACTACCGTTTGGCAAACTAAAAGCCCTCCTTCTCTCATCAAACATTTACAGAGAAATTCAGGCGGTGTCAGGAGTAGTGTTAGTCATGGTAGTGAAAAATGGATTCTTAAAAGTCTGGAAAATAGAGACACAGAATTGGTTTTTAGCCCAGCAACTAAAATCGTAAGCCGAAGTCCTAGGATTTTTGAAAGGTAAGCTGCATGGCCAGATATTGGTGTTCAACCACCTTAGATCACAGAATCATAGAAACAGAGAATCATAGAATGACCTGGGTTGGAAGGAACCTCAAAGATCATCTTGTTTCAACATTTCTGGCATAGAAAGGGAACCTTCCACTAGGCTAGATTATTCAGAGACCCATTCAGCCCGGTGTTGAGCATCTCAAAAGTTATGAAGTCCACAGCCTCTCTTGGCAACCTGTTCCACTTCCTCACCAGGCTAACATTACAGAATTTCTTCCTAATACCTAATGTAAACCGACCCTCCTTCAGTTTAAAACCATTGCTCCTTGTTCTGTCACTACACTCCCTTGCAAAAAGCCCCTCTCCAGCTCTCTTTTGACCCCTCTGGTAGGGGTAGTTTGGTACTGGAAGGTGCTGTAAGGTGTCCTGTGACACTTTGCTTCTCCAGGATGAATGACCCCAATGGTCTCAGCCTTTCCTTATAGGAGAGGTGCTTCAGTCCCCTGATCATCTTTGTGGCCTCCTCTGGACTTGCTCTGGCAAGTCCATGGCCTTCTTTATGCTGTGGACCCCAGAGCTGGATGTAGTGCTCCAGGTGGGTCTCACCAGAGCAGAGTAGAGGGAGAGAATCACCTGCCTCGTCCTGCAGGCCACACTGCTCTGGATGCAGGCCAGGATACAATTGGCTTTCTGGGCTGCAAGTGCAGGTGGCCGAGTCATATTGAGCTTTTTGTCCACAAACACCCCCCTGATCTTTCTCCCCAGGGCTAATCTCAATCCATTCTCCACCCAGACTGTACTTCTGTTTGAGATTCTGCCGACCGAGGTGCAGGACCTGGCACTTGGCTGTGTTGAACTTTGTACAGATCCACCTCTTGAGACAGTCCAGGTCCCTTTGGATGGAATCAATTCCCTCCAGTGTAGTGACCACAACACACAGCTCAGTGTCATCAGTGAACTTGCTGAGGGTGCCCTCCATCCAACTGCCCATGTCACTGGCAAAGATGTCAAATAGTGTCCCAACACTGATCCCTGACGGACACCACCGGTCTCCACCTAGATATTGAGCCGTTGACTGCAACTCTTTGAGCGTTACTATCCAGCCAATTTTTTAACCACCAAGTGGCCCACCCATCAAATCCACGTCTTTCCAGTTTAGAGACAGGGATGTTGTGCCAGACAGTGTCAAATGTTTTGCACAAGTCCAGGTAGAGGATGTCTGTTACCCTGCCCTCGTCCACCCCTGTTGCAAACCCATTGTAGAAGATGACCAGTTTTGTCAGGCACAGTTTGCCCTTACTGAAGCCGTGTTGGTTGTCAAGAATCACCTCTTTGTTTTCCATGTGCNTAATGCTAATGTTAATATTAATGACAGAGTAGCGAGAAAAATGAGGGGGTACCTGTGCTTATCATCTGTAGTTCAGTATGCTGCAACAATACTTGGAGAACTTCTGGTTATCTACAGCCAATAAGAGCTCCAAGAGATAAGTATCATTATTTGATGTTTCTGCCAACCTCTTCCACTTTTCAAAGGCAGTATGTAGAGGCTTGCATTAGTTGTGCTCTAACATGGGATCAGGGCTGTCATCCTGGAAAGGAGTGCTCAAAAGTACTTAAGATTTGTCTAATTATACTTCAGATGTTTGAAAGATGGAAGTGGTATTTATCTCTAAACTTTGCATTACGAAACTACCGTTTGGCAAACTAAAAGCCCTCCTTCTCTCATCAAACATTTACAGAGAAATTCAGGCGGTGTCAGGAGTAGTGTTAGTCATGGTAGTGAAAAATGGATTCTTAAAAGTCTGGAAAATAGAGACACAGAATTGGTTTTTAGCCCAGCAACTAAAATCGTAAGCCGAAGTCCTAGGATTTTTGAAAGGTAAGCTGCATGGCCAGATATTGGTGTTCAACCACCTTAGATCACAGAATCATAGAAACAGAGAATCATAGAATGACCTGGGTTGGAAGGAACCTCAAAGATCATCTTGTTTCAACATTTCTGGCATAGAAAGGGAACCTTCCACTAGGCTAGATTATTCAGAGACCCATTCAGCCCGGTGTTGAGCATCTCAAAAGTTATGAAGTCCACAGCCTCTCTTGGCAACCTGTTCCACTTCCTCACCAGGCTAACATTACAGAATTTCTTCCTAATACCTAATGTAAACCGACCCTCCTTCAGTTTAAAACCATTGCTCCTTGTTCTGTCACTACACTCCCTTGCAAAAAGCCCCTCTCCAGCTCTCTTTTGACCCCTCTGGTAGGGGTAGTTTGGTACTGGAAGGTGCTGTAAGGTGTCCTGTGACACTTTGCTTCTCCAGGATGAATGACCCCAATGGTCTCAGCCTTTCCTTATAGGAGAGGTGCTTCAGTCCCCTGATCATCTTTGTGGCCTCCTCTGGACTTGCTCTGGCAAGTCCATGGCCTTCTTTATGCTGTGGACCCCAGAGCTGGATGTAGTGCTCCAGGTGGGTCTCACCAGAGCAGAGTAGAGGGAGAGAATCACCTGCCTCGTCCTGCAGGCCACACTGCTCTGGATGCAGGCCAGGATACAATTGGCTTTCTGGGCTGCAAGTGCAGGTGGCCGAGTCATATTGAGCTTTTTGTCCACAAACACCCCCCTGATCTTTCTCCCCAGGGCTAATCTCAATCCATTCTCCACCCAGACTGTACTTCTGTTTGAGATTCTGCCGACCGAGGTGCAGGACCTGGCACTTGGCTGTGTTGAACTTTGTACAGATCCACCTCTTGAGACAGTCCAGGTCCCTTTGGATGGAATCAATTCCCTCCAGTGTAGTGACCACAACACACAGCTCAGTGTCATCAGTGAACTTGCTGAGGGTGCCCTCCATCCAACTGCCCATGTCACTGGCAAAGATGTCAAATAGTGTCCCAACACTGATCCCTGACGGACACCACCGGTCTCCACCTAGATATTGAGCCGTTGACTGCAACTCTTTGAGCGTTACTATCCAGCCAATTTTTTAACCACCAAGTGGCCCACCCATCAAATCCACGTCTTTCCAGTTTAGAGACAGGGATGTTGTGCCAGACAGTGTCAAATGTTTTGCACAAGTCCAGGTAGAGGATGTCTGTTACCCTGCCCTCGTCCACCCCTGTTGCAAACCCATTGTAGAAGATGACCAGTTTTGTCAGGCACAGTTTGCCCTTACTGAAGCCGTGTTGGTTGTCAAGAATCACCTCTTTGTTTTCCATGTGCCTTAGCACAGTTTTCAGGAGAATCTCCTCCATGATCTTACCAAGCACTGAGATGAGACTGACCCACCTGTAGGTCCCTGGGTGTTCCTTGTTCCCCTTTTTAAAAATAGCGCATTATCCAATCAGTGGGTGTTCGACTGGACTGCCATGACTTCTCAAATATGATGGTTAATGGCTTAGTAACTTCCTCGGGACTCATGGTTGTATGTCATCATGGACTTGTGCACCTTCAGGTTCCTTAGATATTCATGAACCCAGTCATGTCCTACAGCAGGCAGTTCTTCATTCTTCCAATACTTGCTTGGGGATGGCAGTCATAATTTTGAATATGTGGTTTTCTTCCAGGCGGAATATCACAAGAATGGACTCCATCTCTAGAAACATCACGTGAGAAGACAGAAAGCATTTCTGAGATATCATTCCAAAAGCAAAGGCACAGTTCAACACAGAACAACATTAAATATAGACCCCTAACTTTTTTTTTATCTTCAGTGATTGATATAGCCAGGCTGGCACAGCACTCTGCAGTTCTGTTCAGGAAAAGTCAGATCTCAGAAATAATTCACGTGGATATTTCTTCAATGTGCTTAACAGAACTCTGGAACTATTGAAAGCCTACACAAATCCCATGTGTGTGTCAAGTAGTAGCTCAATCCATAAAATATCCTGCTGAAGCAAATGGGACAAAATTATGTGATACTGTAACATCCTTGCTGATGGCATAAACACATCCCATTTATATGGAAAGGCTTCTATATTTTAGATGGGCATCAGTGGACAGCAATTGTATAAACTTTGAGGCAGTTTATACAAAGAGGTCCTCAAATCTCAAAACATCATCCAGGAATTTCAAGAAAACTTTAGATCCTATGTTAAAAGCCTGAATTCCACCTTCCCTAACCAGATGGCAAAATAAATTATATTCCTGCACTGAATGAATCCCTTCAAAGCCAGTCACGATTAGCCCAAAAACAGCTGAGAGATTTCAGTTCAGATTTCAATATAACCATTCCTTCCCTTCTCTCTCTGGTCTTCTTGGGAAAATCTAGTTAAGTTCCCCCACATTTATCAGATTGGGTTTTGGGTTTGTTTCTTTTTTTGAAGGCTGCTGTATAATACTTATCCTCAAATGCACAATCAATCCTGAGACAGAACAATACCGTAATTTTACACTGAAAGCTTAAATTGAAATATTATCCCCTTGTGAAAGCCCAGTCTAAAGCATAAACCACTAGCTGGCTGTGCCCAAAAGGCTGTATCACATTTTCTCTCATTCACAACTTTTAGACTGTTGACACTACCTCAATCCTCAAGTAGGGCAGCCACAGCTTTGAACAAAAGACCAAGAAAAGGATCATTTTCTTCAACACTAAATAAATTTGACACAATTAAAGAGAATTATTGTGTTTGTGGACAAGAAATCTTTTCCTTCCAGATGCTGAAGTTAAATGATGAGGTATCGTACTAACTGCAAAAGTAAACAGCTACTCACTATAACTTGCAGCCTAGCTTTGGTACCAGAACTAAGCTGTTATATCTTCTAGATCATATTCCCTTGTTCTGCTTTGCATATTACATCCTATTCAATATTCTTCAATTCAAAATATACCATCTTCAGAGAATATCAGTAGGATTGACTATTTTAAGTAGCATTGCTTCACTGCACATGGGCTGAGCTTCTGAATATCAGACGTGTCTGGTTTACTGACATTCAAGTAAGGTACTCTGAAAGTGATGGATGTCCTATTTACAGACCAGCTAATAACTCAGAGCCAGTGTCAGGAACCCCACCAACATTATGCAAAAATGCATTTGGAAATCCCCCTTGTTCTACCCTAGTTCTTGGCTGTGTATGTACGGTACAAGCACACTGTTTCCAGGTCCTGGAGAAGCCACACACCCCAATACAGTCTTTTCTCAAAGAGTATTTTTTTTCCTTTCCCAGGGAAACCACTGGAAGTTTAAATATCTTTCCCCATCATCACTTTCTAACTACCTGTAGAGAGATCTGTTCCTGGTATGAAGCAGTTTTTTAATACTGTTAAGATCCCGCCAGGATTCTGACTATCCCAACCCACCCCATTCCATCCCACCCCATCCCATCCTGTCTCACCCAGTCCTGTCCCATTCTGTCTCATGCATTTCTTCCATCAGCTCCCTTCTTTTCACTGTACACAGTTTGCAGTTCACCAGTATGGGAAAGCTTTTCAAGGGAGAAGAAACCACCCATAGCTAAGTTTGCTTATTTTACTACTGAAAATGATATTTAATTGCCAGCAATGCATAACTAATGCAGCTATAAAAAAACAACACTGAATTCTGTTTTCCCTCATATATCATTGATAAAGCTGTCAGCTAAAGCTTTTCTTTTTTACTTTTGTCCCTAGAGATCATGACTGACCTAAAAGGAACTTAGTTGGCTTTTAGAAATACTGGTATGTTTGAAGTCATGATGAAGGACAGACGCAATTAAAATCCCACAGAGCTCTTTTTAGAAAGAGTTTTCTAATGACAGCTGGATTTTAGCCAAGCCATTGTCTCTGTTTCTGAACGTTGACAGCAGCAACTCTTAGCAAGCACCTATATCTGGTCAGATGACAATCTCAAGAACAAATGCAAATAAATTGTCTCAGCATTCAAAAAAGAAAAACACAGGTAGTTTAGGTAATTACTACTCCTTTTTACAAGTAGTGTTTGTGCTTCACTTCAGCAGCAAAAGAAAAAAAAATTAGAAAAAATAAGGCTGTATTAGAAGGGAAGTATTTAGGGGGACTGGGATGTGCTTAGGAGGCAAATCTACTCTATAAAGAAATATTCTTGTAAAGAAATGCTATGAAGGAAGATGAGATTATGTTTTAAATCTCCTTTTTCAACACTTACTGACAGACATTTGAATACTGCCTTTCCTGCTGCCTTCAGATGCAAGCAACAAGATCTGGCTTTTGGGTCAGACAACAACTAGATTTCTATTTTTATTTTTGGAATCACAAGCATTCTTAATCCCTTCAAATTTGAATGGCTCCTTCTTTGGAGCTATTTTCTCTCCTCTTACCTACCACTGAGTGCTCTCCTGCTTCCAGTCCTTGTACACTTTTCAGGCCTCCTCTCCTCTCTATGCTTTCTTACTAGAATGCAAAGCATAAATCTCACTTGCTGCCAATTCCAATTTCAATTAAGCCACAGTTTGGCTTTTTTCTTTGAACAATTTTTTCATATTTATTTTCCTTCAATTCGGACTTTTCCAAAAGATTGTCTTACAAAAAAACCCCAGAAGATAGGATTAGGAAGTATTAGGATCTGTGCTGCTGCCCCTGAGTTTCTTTGAGTCTTTGTACTCTGCTTGAGCCTTGTGTGTTACTCTTGAAGAGTGTGCTGGTTCCTTGAAATCAGTGGAAACTGAGAGATACAAGAGCACCATCAGAGTGACTATGAAAACCTCTTTAGTCAGATTATGTGTACAAACTTTATTTTCACAAAATTATTTAGATGCTCTGAGCGTTGCAATAAATTTTTCAAAAACCTTTGAAATGAAATAAACTAATTGATTTGGATTGGGTTTCTCCCTGTTCTCCAGAAGATCAGAATGATTTTGCAGTTCCACAGAAAGTTTGCAGCCATTCAAAGGTGTGCCACAATTTTTTTTCCAATTATACTGATAAGTAAGGAAGGCCACCTCCTTCACCTAACATCTTGAGAAAAACCAGAACTATGGCACAGTCTGAGCAGCTCCAGCTAATGAATGGTGCTCATTATATCAAGAGTGAATTGGCAAGGCTATAGAAAAGTAGCTCCATCAACGAGTTTATCCTTGTGACACAGTTAAGCTGCTGGAATGTGCATTTCTGCTATGTCGCCAAAACAAATTAACCTCTGGTATAAAAGCCATTATTCTTTATTCTAGTACTGCAAAAGACTTAAAACATTCAGAGCTAAATGATGACATTCCTTTCCAAATAAACCTGTCTCACTACACGAGAGAGAGAACTTGAGTGTTGGTCAGAGAAGAGGACCAGGGAAAGGTAAAGTGGGAGGACTTCAGATCAATCAATAACTTTCTTTGTAACCTGTACTAAGTACTTTGATCTCTTTTCCAGTGACTTCAATAGCAAAAAACCAAATGGCTGAAGTTTGACATTTAGAATCTTTCTTAATCCTGTTTGACCAAATGTAGCACAGGTTCTCAGGTACAAATAGAAAATTAACTTCTAAATTTCTAATAATAATAAGCTGGAGGCTATTTATCTGGACAAAATAAACATTTCTCATGCTGAGAAGAATATGAGTCTTCATGTTCCTAATACAGGTGGCCAGTGAAGGAATGCTGACAAAACAGAGCTTCCAGAGACATTCATCAGCTGCAAACTAAATGTCAGGTGTTGCCATAAAACCTACCATCAATGCTTTTCAGCTATGGCATCAATGTTATTCTCCAAGAAACAGGCCCCACAGACCTAAATATAGAGATTTTGTGGGTAAGAACTATGTCACAAAAAATGTCTTATCTACAAAGATTAAACTAAGAGGGGGAAGCAACTTGCTTGGGGTCATATAAGAAAGACAAACCGTATCTCCTAACCAGAGTTGAAGCAAATCCAAAACCAGTCAGTCCTGATTATTCCCTCTGTCCATAAGAAAACAAAGGCAATGAGAAGGAAATCGAATACCAGCAAAAGGATGATGTAAATTAGCCCTTATTTGCTTATTTTAATATCAGAAAGGAATTGTACATAGTAGTGAGCATTCAAAATGGGTTAATAGATACATTAAAAAAATAGAATTATTTGATTAATAAAGACCATAATTGCACCACAGATAGATTTATGCCGCATACTAAGTTGCATTGTTTTATTATTTTTTATATATTTTATATACATACTTATTAAGACCTAGGGAAATGGAAAGTTTCAGTAATGCTGACTACCAAAGAAAGCTGTACGAGCAAACCTCCAAGAAAGTGTGAAAGTAGTGCTTTTATAATAAAGATACAAAAGAAACTCATGTTTCTAGAAAAAAGTGGAAAATACACAGGATGGCCTTATGTGTATTTTTACACCAGGATGTGGAAGCTGAATGGTTCTACATAACACGTCGGTCTTACATGTTAAATAGGAATAATGTCTGCCTACTACTCTAAAATTAGAAATAAACTTCAAATCCATTTTTTTACAGAAAGCATTTTAAAAATCAAATGCTAGCAATATAATTTAGAAATTAACCTACATTTTGCCTTCTGCAAAAAATTTCCTATATGCTCTTTCTATTTCTTTCAGAAAAAAAAAAAAAAGAAAAAGGAAAGAAAACAAAATTCTTGGTGGCAGTATGTTTCCACTTCACTCATTAAAGTCCTATTTACTAGTCCTGCATCTCCTACCTGAGGGCCCACATGCTGCCCTTCAGGAGTGCCCACTTACGACTGGCTTATGAGTACTAGTGTGAAAATAGGAAATACACTCCTGCTAGTGTAGTGTCCAAGGCCCAAAAGACTTTTCTTTTTCTATAAAAATCTCAGGCCTACTTTTTTAAACAGATTTTAAGTGGTTCATAACATCATAAATCTCTTCTACCAATGGCAAGTGGGGTGAGAGGCTAGCAGAAGGATTTTGTGACTAATTAAACAAAAGCAGGTCACAGGCATGTCAGCTAAAGTTTATGGTCTTGAGATTTGCTCTTTTAAATACAGCCTGCCTCAAATAGAGGCATTGACTCATGCTGAAAAATCCTCCATTCTTAGCTCAGTCTCAGAAGAGATGGCAATGGTGTGATCTCACAACTGTTTATGGCAAGAAATCCTGCATCTTTGTGACTGCACAGCATGCTTAGAAAGAAAAGCAAGATCAGTAATTATAAAGCTGCTGTCAGAACAGGGCAGTGAGAAGACTTTGCCTCACTGCAACCTCAGATCTGACACAAAAGTTCTAGCCATTACATGCACTTCTCTAAGTGCTCCAAAAAGAGAGATCCAGGTACTACAATGAAGAGAAACAGTCTTTACAAAAATCAGCATTTTCAAAGCCATTTTCCTAGCATAAAAATGGGACCAATTAAACACAGGACAAAACTGGGTCTATGCCACATGCAACTTTGAGAACTTGAGCAGCCTGTTCCACCTGAACTATCCCCTGACCCAGCAATGATCTGAGTATGTAGAGAGAGGCTGCAACCATTTCTTGTGCTCAAGACAGATGACAGCAGATGTGCCTTTCACTTCTGCACATGGGCCTTCTACTTCTGGCTTTCCCATCTGCCTGTGACTGGAGCCTGTAATGAAAAACTGTTGAAAGTTCTGCCTACTGCTGCCCTATATATGAAACTGCAATTTCATGTGTACAAATGCCTTTTCCCACAAAGCTGAAATTCTAAATTTATGTGCATGCTGAACTAGGTAGGCAAAGATCCTCTGTGAAAGTGCAAAGTATGAGAGTTACTGAGGAAATCTTATTGCAGAGGGCAAGGGATTAATTCCTGCCTGTTCTTTATTCCTGTGTGATTGCACTGCATTGCATTTTTCTTATCTAAAAAAGATAGAAAGGGGGCACTGTCCCTATCGCACTGAAATAAAGACCTAGATACAACTGTCAGACGTCTTGGTCAAATGCACAGGAATCCTGCTGAGACTGGACATCTTGTGATGAGTCTGGGGTGTACACAAATGTCATGCAAAATCCCTGACTTAATGTTTTCATCTGAGAAACAGTCGTATCCTGTAGCATCCTCTACTTGCACACATGCACACACTGATAAAGATGAGACATGACATTTGTGCTGGGGAGTTTAACTGCAGATGAAAAATTCAATCATTTCTGGCAGGCCTTACCATCCTAATTTCTCAGAAGACTTGAAGGTGACCCATTAAACTTCCTTCAACTCTACTCTAGGAAATAAACTGATCCAATGCTTCCCGCTTTAGACTGTTATTCTTAAATGCTTGCAGTGGTGATTTGTGGAGACAGAGCTGTGGTTATTAAAGTTCAAATTAATGTCTTATTTGAGATGCATAAACAGGATGCTTTCTGTATAGGTTTGTATTTTGTCTTGAAGAAAGTTGATCATCTCTATAATATGACTTTTATTCCCTGTTGCCAAGATGCCTATGTGTCAAAGCACAATATGACCACTGGACAACTCTGCTTGTCTTCTCATTGCATCTGTGTGTATGTGTGTACTAGAAAGAATAAATAAAGTGCTTCTTTCAATGTAGCATCTCTAATCTCATGCAGTACAATTAGGCTATTGTTGATAAAGTTTGACTGTGGGCATTTTTTGTTTGTGCTTGAGATTATAATTCCAGGCAGAACCTGACTTCCCTGTGCTTTATAATGTTCCAAAAGTCTTCAGTAAACACAAACACGGCTGCCTTGTTTCAGTGTGCTTCTTGAAAGTCCTTCTGGTCCAAACTGCTGGTAGCACCTGATTCCTCTGGTTAGCACTGAAAACGGCAGAGATATGAAGAATGGGCAAAAGAAATCAAGTACTATGCAAGCTAAAAATCTGTGTTTAAGACAGAAACTGAATCTATGTGGCAAATGATACAAAGGAAATTCTTAATTGCTCATATGCTAAAGCAACTCCAGTTAACTGAAATGTAAAACCACCCTGTAACTGGTAGGAACAGTGGGAAAGACCTGTGCAAAAGAGATCAAAGACTCTGGAATTACTGAAACCTCAAATAACAAAGAATGCACATATGAATCAGTTCACTAATATAACCCCCTAGAAGGTAATGAAGGTCCATAAGGAGTGCTCATCTAGAAAATTATAGTGAAACACTTTGTAAACATTTGGCTTAGTAAGCTGTTACAATGGTTAGGCATACATGCTGTGTTACAAGATGTCTGCTGAATGCTTTCTGGAGATGCAGAGAAAACATTTTTATAATTTCAAAAAAGATTGCACCAAATTGCTTTCACTGATTTTCCATGACTGCATGATATCTCACATTTTCAGAAAGAATTTTAATCTGAAAATAAATATAATTTTTTTGGATGACACAGAATTAGGGGTGTGGCAAGTGAAAACAAAAATAAGCAAAGAACAGCCTCAAATCACTTGGGTGAGCTGAATTCCTTCATACTCAAAACTTAAGTGGCTTAGATGAACAAAAGGAGGTGTAAAAGTGTCCTACAACAAGTTTGGAAAGTGCATGGGGCCAAGTGGACAAGGAACTCACTAGAAATTCATTGATACAGTGACGGAACAATAAAGAAGGAGGAAGAATCCAAACAGAGAGAAGTAGTAGCATATGCTTCTATATGTAAAATGATGAGATCAGTGTCAAAATAATGGAATTCTACAGTCCACATTTTCAGGAGATTTTGAGGAACTGACAGAAAGGTATCTCAAAAAATTCATTGACTGGTGATGGAAACACCACATACTGATGGAGCTATTATGCCATCACAGGGCCGTTCAAAGGATCCACTCACCTTTTACTCCCAAAGAATTTGGAAGGCCTGAGTAGCCATGGTAGTAATAACAACCTAATGGTTCACTCACTCTCTGCTAACCTGAAGGAGATTCAAATGACACAGAAAAAGCAATATAGACAAGATCTTTTTATATCCTTACTTGTGAGTGATGATTGTGACAGGTGAAGAAAGTGATAGCCAAAATACAAATCATATATCTGTGAAGCTCAGACCACACAAAGTTGTGAAATTTAAGAGGTTTTAACCCATCAGATCATACAGATTTTGAAGTCTGAATATAATACAGAAGATCAAAAAATTTCTAATATAATGTATCTCCTTTCAATTGTTAGCTCTAATACCCTAGATGTTGTTCTGACTGTTTGCTGGTCTTGTAACATCTTTGTTTTCTCCTGTCTCTCATCCATGGTTTCCTCCTTACCCAACATTCACACAACTACACTCCATTTTCACTGCTACAAGGTAAGACATCTCCCATGAGGTAAGCCACCGGGCAAATCTCATGGTATCTCTCAAGGCATTTCATTACTGCACGTTACCACAAAGAAAACGTGAAGCTCTGGGCAACCACAACAGAGTTATCCTGATCCTCTGATCTCTTCTTATGAGTCAAAATTAACTAAACCCAGTGCAACCACAGAGTCTTCAAAGTACATCTAAACATTCACTAGATGCTGGAAGCATTAACAATGCCAGCTAACTACACAAGAAAGAAATAACTTGTCTCTCACCATTCCCTTTCTCTGCCCACACAGGATGTTTGGTATTGCCACAAGATGACATTCAGTGAGGTCAAAACAGAAAAACTGGTACCATCAAGCTGTTATTCACGTATTCTCATGTAGGATTTATGCTTCCTTCAAAAAACTTTCTGGGTGAACAGAATTGGTGAGAAAGCAGATGAGGTGGCATTATGGTCAGAAACAGTAGATAACACAAATTTTCTGAAATTTTCTTTTATGTGGACTGATCAAATGAAGTTTTTATTTTTTATTCTTGGATAATGACTCACAAGCATGAGTAAGCAAAAAAAATTATTTTTTATACAAAACGTATCACTTACAATGGTGTAAAAAGGAATTTACATGAATTTGAGGGGAATTCTTCATTTCTTCTCTGTCACTACTAAGAATAAGAGCAAATTATTATACATATAAAGTTATAAGCTGGTAATTAGCAGAATATTCAGTGTCTGGGACAGAAGGCAGAATTTGCTAGTGAAGCAGTGGATGAGTAATGATACAGAAAGGATTGTCCTAATTCACCAGAAAATGACACAGAGTAGCAAAGAAGAGGAGAAGGATATTGACGGGAAGTGAAAGAAGGGCATAACACATGATTGTGTCATCAGTGAGTAAGCCTTGGTGTTTCAATGATGTCCGTGGGTTTAACAGGTAAGTTTTGAGTTATAAACCATGGTAGAAAACTCAGAAGCCATCCGTTCCCTGGCATAGTCCTGATGCTACCATGTACCACATATTATGAGGGACAATTCCAAGCAGATATACAGAACGAGCTAAGGCCCATTTACACAATCTGTAAAAACAAGCTTGCTGTGTGGCCCATTCAGCAGAAGACACCCAGACATACTAATAATTTGTCCAGTTCTTTTAACTGATATTTACTTCCCCATATTATTCACAATTTTTTTCTAATCTTAAACCATTTGCCAGTAAATAGATGGCACCTTTAACCTTCTCATAAATCCACTACACGGCCCCCACTCTCTTTTTCCGAGATAATGCCACTTAGACTCTCAAGCCAATAACCCAGTAATTATCATTAACTACACCCTCTCGTGTCTTCACTGGCAGGTTAGATCTAAATTCTAAGCATCCTTATCACATAACATTTCTACAGCTTAGCCTCTTCTATCGACATAGCAAGCTAAAACTCTTCTAAAAAGACTGCTGTGTCTCATGTCAGCCCCCAAGAAACTTTCCTTCCCGGTCTTGTCCAGATTGACCTGCTCATATCTATCCAGTATATTATTACCAGCGTTTTATCCTTATCTCTCATTTTGATTGGTTATCTTTCTTTCAGTACCGCATCTCTGACTTCCCTTCCTTGTCTTTCAAGGCCTTTCATGGACTAACCCAAGCATAGACAGCCTCACTGACCCTTAAACCAGAGGGCTAGGAATCACAAGACACTCACCATATCCCTCCGAGATCTGAGTAGAGGAATAATGTTGTTCTACAAAGATGACAGTAGCTCCCCAGAAGACCCATAATTCTGTCTGTGGTTTGAGGCTAAGCTGGGCCCTAGCATTATCTCACAGTGCCAGCTTCAGAAACTCTTGCTGGCTTACTTTCACCCACAGAGAGGAGCTGACAATACTCAGCAGCCTGTTCCACCCCAGCCCTGGTGACATGACATAGACTTAAGAATGGACCCTATATTCCAATAGCTTGAGAAATGCATGTAGTCTGCTTCCCCAAAGCAACTTCACACTCAATATCATAAAGTTGTTGGAATTTCAGCCATAGCTGGAGTATTATATAATCCTGATATCACTACTTATCACATAAAAAAAATTGTTTCTTTGTGCTTCCCTTTCTGCATATAATCATCAGCTGTATTTTACTTCAAATTTCCACGTGTTTGGAATTTACATTTATTTTGTCCAATACTGGTGTAGGACCTGGCATAGAAGAGATTGAGGCTCCAGGAGAGAGCTTCCTCAATAATTTAAACACTCACCTATTGCTGGCTCTTTCACCAGGGCGCCACTCAAACTCTAGAGTATTTCCTCTTGCAGATTTCTGCATGTATCTCTTATGACTACACTGTATGAAGTGTGTGGACACTGCCTCAATAAAAATGCTTAAGTAGGAGGTATTTGCTGTTCTAAAGCAGCATCACCTTGCGTCACACTTCTTTAAATCTGCTCAGGTTCTTTCACTTGCTGTTGCTTTCCTGTGGAATCCAGCTGTTACTTTCCTTCTGGTCTAAACCTTCCAAAACCAGTGTTGTAGCAATCGACAATACCAAAAGCAACTGGCACAGCGCTTGCTATTTTAAGAGTAGGAACTCACAAAGTGGATCTAAACCAGCACCTTCCTCAACCCCATGACAGGACAAGCAGATTATCCTGGAAAAAGTCAGGAATATGAGCTGTGTGCTGGGATTCCTGGGATTTGTGCAGCTAGGTTGTTTAGCAATTGCATTTCTATCTCGGGGCAGAGGCTGGCAGCAGAGAGCTCCCACCAATGTGTCTGCACACAAAGGAGTGGCCACACTGCACAGAGACGTCTGGAGAGGCACCGTGTTATAGAAACAAATTGCAGTGCAGGGCTTAAATCTACCACTTGAAGGTTTTCGTGGCCTCTTGTTCTCTTCAATTTCCCTCTGTTATCGTCAGCTTTTGTGCTTACCCTGTGTCTCAGAGCAGACAGAAGATACTTTTCTTGCAGGCACTCAGCTTTCGCATTGATGTTTACAGAGCATTGGTAATTCCCACAAGCCATTTCAGGAGTAGAAAGCTAAACACACACACACAAAAAAATTGAAAGAAGGAAATGGCTTTTTCCTTCTATCCATTACTGCCTGCATGATAATAGCTTTATCCTGCCAGTGCCCGAGAATCTCCTGTAAGGAAGTGAGTTCCCTCATTATTTTAATGTAATTTGAGTGCACTCAGAGCCTTGCAAAGGCACTTGACACCTCACAGGAGCAGATGCTAAATGCTCAGTACATTAACCATCTGAGTGTTACCCTCAACCTTTTTGATAATAGGGGTTATTAAAATGCCACATACTGCTGCTCAAATATTAATAACTGTTCTCCTGACCTCTTCTAAATAATATAAATAACTCACTAATCATGACTTAGTTATCTTCTGCAAATAACAATGCATGAGATGGACACTTATCTTGAACTTCTTATGTAAACAATATTCTCTATCTGAGAAAGTGGCAGTTTGCTACAACCTAATTTGGCAACCAAAAAATATTCCACTTAATGCTTACTAAGTAGCTCCACAAAACTGTCTGCGTAGTTCTCCTGAGGTTTTCTAAGCAAAACAGAAATTTTTCACTACTAGACTCAGCTTTCTTTTTTTGTGGTAGACAGAAGTAGTAGAGGGCACACTAATAATGTATTTTCAAAAATCTTTCCTTTTCCATAGAGGAAACAGCTGACACTGAAATTTCTTTAATGTTTGGTACGTATTTGGAGACAGTGGTTTATTGGTATACAAAACATCTATAAACACACTCCTGCGGTATTCAAAAGGGCAGTAAGAATCAAATAAACTCTACTTTTCCCAAATTAGAAGCAGCCAGACTCTGTTTGCCCTCAACTACACTTCTGCTTGGAAGGCAAGGTACAAAAAAATTAGGAAAGTATTTACGTTGTTTTGTCCAGAAAGTACCTTGGAAGCTTCTTCCATGTGGACTTTTATTTGGATAAGTATGAAAAATAATGACTCAGAAAGGCCACAAAAGGTAATGAGATTCTTCCGCATTAATCAATGCATCAATATGGCAATAAACGTATGAGGTTGTGGAAATTTACAGACCTTAAAACGTCTGAAAAACTTCAATGCATTGACCTACTGCGCCACCTAGCCTTGTCTGGAGGACATTTTCCCCTGGAATCTATTGTCATGGAACAATGTATATCAATCAAGAAGTGCATTTAAATACTGAGTACACAGTGGAGTACTTCCATGGGTAAAACATCCTAGTATGATGGTGGTATTTTGCAGCTTGTGTTTCTCATCTCTAAAGGCTTTATAGCTAAATCAGAGAAGCTACCATCTGGAAAAAGACATGATCTGCAAACCTCTACACATACATCATCAGAGAAAAAACCATCGCACTGCCAAGCAGCACAAGTGCAACCTTGTGTGGGACCTACACCCTATGCAAACACTCCCTACCTCACCAGACAAGCCATTGGCTGGCCGCAATTATTTTTCTCAGGGAAGCAGTGTGAAGAAAACAGAACTTTTTTGTTCTGGTTTTGTCGGGACACAGTTAATTTCTTATCCATAGCTGGTACATTGCTGTGTTTTGGATTCAGTATGAGAATCATGTTGATAACACACTAATGTTTTGATTTCTGCCAACTAATGTTTGTCTTAATTCAATGACTTTTTTTGTGTCATGCTCTGCCAGTGAAGAGGTACACAAAGAAAGGTGGGAGGGAGCACAGCCAGAACAGGTGACCTGAACTGGACAGAGGGATATTCCATGCCATAGAACACCATCCCCAGTATAAAAACTGGGGAATTACCTGGAAGCAGCGCTGATCAGGGTGCAGGGACTGGGTCTGTCATTGCTCAGTAGGGGGTGAGTAACTCTATTGTGGATCAATCGTTTTTCCTTTAGTTTTGTTTCTTCCCTTTTTTTATTTGCTATCATACATATATTTTACATTTTACTTTTCAATTTACATTTCAATTACTAAACTTTCCTTACCTCTACCTACAAGTTTTACTTTTGAGTCTCCTTCCTATTCCACTGGGAGGGGGGTGGGTGAGTGCTGCGTGGTGCTTAGCTGCTGGCTCAGGTTATACTACGACAAAGTTCTGTCTCCAGGAGAGGCTTGCTGCTACAACTTTAGGGCTGGAATAGCTGCTGCCAGAATGCCCCCAGTCCCCTGAGGCACAGACAATACTTGAGAGTATGCCCATGAGCAGCTCTAATGACATATTCTTTGGGCAGTTCCTTGCAGAGTCTGCCTCCTCCCTACTTAATGGTCATTAACTGGCACTGTCAGCCACAGCGTTCCCAACTCCTGGTACCTCACACTCAGGAATGATTTCTTGGTGCTCTCAGTCCACTAATCCAGGATGAGCTTCTAATGCCTCCACAAGCGAGACTGCCTCAGCCTCACCTAAGCGCACTGTGCAACACAACACAACACAACACAACACTGGCCTTGCCACAGATTCTTTTATTCAGTGTGGCAGATAGGAAACACTGCACTAAATTTCATCAAAACACTTAGCCTAAGCATCCAAAGAATCAAAGCTGCAATTTTCTTTAAATAATATAGCCAGCATTTTATACATTACATCATGCATTCACACTATATCATCTTCTGTTGTGAATTTATGATTAATTTGTAATTGATTAATTACCTTATTAATTCACTAAATACACACTCAAGTTTCAACCAGGAATAAAACTATTCATGGTGTATAACTTAAATCTAGGCACCTCAGCTTATTGAATATATAATACATGACACTAATGTACTTAAAATTTTGAGACCTCCTGCCCTCCAATTCCTTTAAATTTCACACATCCTAAGCCAGACTCTACATTTTGGGGAAAGTGGAAAAAGATAACTCATTCTCAGTGGTGGGAATTTGAATTTCTACTTCTGGCACATCCACATAACACCTGAATCTTTTCATTTTTCCAATAAATGCAGTAGGTTTTTCATTCAGGATGTTTCAACAATGTATAAAGAAAAGATCCTGATTGCTGCTGAGTTGTCCTGAGTTACATCTGAGAAAGCTTACTGCATCTTTTAGAGCTTGACTCTGCTTTCCACAGACATTCTACTGAACAAGATTTTCAGGAACAAGAATGCTGAATACAGCAATTCAAAGTGACAACATGGAACAAAACAAACTTTCTTTTTTTCCATTTGCATCACCAATGGGCTTACAAAGTCCTTTTCCAATTCATTGTATTGACTACTGTGAACTGACAAACACACATATAAAGGCAGCAGTACCTTTTCAAGATCAACCGTTTATTTAGTTGAAAAACTCAGTAGGGCTAAAACTTTCTATGCCAGTTGTCTCTTGCAGGCCTCTGTTTATTTTCTTAAACTTCAGTCTAAGTGACTTTGCAGTTTCCAATAATCATATTTAATGGAAACTCAGACTTGTTTAGAGCTATCCCACTATCTCCAATGCTTGATTGGAAATCCCCATGCTCATTTTAAATAACTAGCTGAGAAGCCTGAAACCATCTGGTTGCAGCAGCCCATTCAAGCTACTAATTCAGATTTTTCCATGTGGTTTACAGTAGACATACCCTGGAACTGTGTGTACAGCAAATAATTGTCTTATGAGCTAGAACAGCATAGTATTAATTCAGGAAAGTGAAGCACCTATGGAAAAAACTATTTTTTGTGGCAAACCTCACTTCCTACCCTCACCCTGTGGAAAACAGTCCTTTGCCTCAGTCTCAGTAGTTGCCTGTGCTCCATCATGTCTTGTCAGTGGATTGCTGTGTCCCAGAACTCAGGAATGGTTTCAGGCTAGTCCTGTGCCACCAGAGGGACTTTCGCAGACAAGTGTCTTCATGTCATCTGCTGCTAGCTGTCATGTTCAACTAGAATTCTGGATTTGCATCTGAAAGCACTACTGTTCGCACACTGATATGATTTCTCCATCAGATGTCGGGCAGATCTGTTCTTACATCAGTGTGAGGGTCCATAGCACAGCAAAAATCCAAAAATCCACCTTCTCCTCCTTTCGAATATGCCCAACTCCACTATCCACTCAAAAAAGGCAGTTTTATCTGGGCACAGATATGTACTGTATATATATCCAGAGTAAGTGCTGTCTATTGTAACCATAAAGGTCATCAAGTAGCCCTGCTACTATTTACTCCTATAAACAATGTTCTGATCACTCAGAGAGAAATACTGGGCTCTTTTTTCATCCTAGCAAATTACCTCACAGAAAAAAAACCCCACAAACCCAATAACAAAACAAAGATGTATGCAGCATTTTTGAGCACACAATCTCAATACACAAAAGTGGACAACTACTTTGTTCCACCACACCGTGCTGTTTACTCTTCTCTCCTGAAATGTTACATCACACTCTCCATGTTTTATTAGCTCAAATACTGAATGAATTTTAACCCTGACTCCCATGTAAACTGAAAATGTTTGCTTTTGATGTCTCTTCCTCTAGATTACCACGAGATGGTAGCAGAGGGTTTCTCCCGAGAAAAAGTGCTCTGAAAATAAAGACTCTGAAGTGTCTCAAGTTTGGGACCCAGAGGTGCATGTTTTTGAGCTTACTCTGTTTCCGATGAGCCAGGAAACTACACAATTACATATCGAGGCTCTTAGGCAGAAGCTAATTTCCCTTCTGGAATCCCATCTAGCTATTCATTAACCTGAAAGTCTGAATACACTTGGCATATCTACACTCAAACTCCTTGAAGAACTAGACTTCAAATGTACAGAATTGTTGCAGTGTGAGGAGCATGCAGTCTGCACAAATGCTTCTGGAGTCAACATATCTGGTGTGGGGATTCTCAGAGCATGACTATTGCATGTTTTATGCACTTGTCCCTCACAGGAAGATGTTGAGGACCATTGTTTTAAAACGCTAAGGCCCACAGCCCTTTTATAACAGCCTACTGGCCAGAGTGCTCAACCTGAAAGTAAAGAGAAGGATTCAATTCCCTCTTCAGTTGAAAGAAGTTCAAATACATGCTTGGAATGACCCCAAAGAACAACTAAAGGCACAGATTTAACCGCAGTGTAAATGGATACAGCCACTGCCCTCCAGTTAAAGTTGTCACTCTTCAGAAAGACAAAGAAGCATGGGAGCTAGAGAGGCAGACTACTTATGCCTCATGAAATCCAACAGGAAAGAATAGTTCTGGGACATGCTCAGGCTGGAATTTATCTACTCAGAGGAGAACTTGGGACTTTTAAAGATTCTTGGAAGGTGCAGTTCTCAAAACCACAAACAAGCTCACTGGTAAATAAGTGCCTAAATGATGTAAGTAGTTATTAGTTAGTAATGAATCTATCATCTTGCACTGCTGGACCCAACTGCATTTCCAGTAACACTAGAAAATTTTGGTAGCTTTAGTTTCCAAGTAAGTTAGGTGGGGAAAAGATTAGAGATTGCGATTAAATTGATGTACATAAATTTGGCTTATATGACATTGTGAATAAAGGAACATGGACAGAAAGATTATATCAAATGGGTTTTTTTTGTTTGTGAGCTGGGCTTAAATATTTCGGCATAACTAAGCTGCAGACCTTCCACTCAACATTCAGGAGAAAACAAAATACAAAGGATCTACAGAATAAGTGAACTTCATATATCTCACTGTTCACTGGGAAAACAGACTTTGTGAAAAAAGGCAGATCTGAAACAATCTAGCACGATATAACCATGTATATACATAAAAAGACACTTCCAAGTTACATATTAATTCTAATGTTGGTACTTCCTACATTTCACTGCTGTTTCATCTAAACAGCAATTGTTTCTAACAGGGATTGTTGGGCAATTATTAGTTAAAGGCAAATAAGCAATCATTTCTTCTTCATTAACCCCATAACTTATTTATACTACTGTGATTTTAATTTTTTAGAATAAACTTACACTTGTTACTTATCAGTTAAGATCATATCAGATAATACATATATAACACCTGCACCATCTCTTGTCAGGAACCACAATTATTACTTGATCAAAGAGATATGCCTGAAGGAGAGACTGTTGCTGCAACTACACAAGTTTGCGAACAACAAACTGCAAATTAATACAAGATTAGGCTTGTCCCTTTACAGTGACCTACCATAATCACAATGGAAATGCCTACAGAAAACTCAAACCTTATTTGTGTAGGGCACTCAGGATGTGTAGGATCCATGACAGGGTTCCCCAATGGGACAGACCCCCAGTTCTGTTCCCCTGGCTGGCAGGATACCCTGCCCTCCTCTCCCCTGTGTTCTGGGGCCCCGCCTATGTCCCGCCCCCCTGCCCAGAATTCTCTGCTGGAGTCCCGGGAAAAGCAAAATCTGCCCGAGCACAGCTCCCTTTCGCATCAGCCCCTCGGAAGGAATAAAGCTCTCCTGGAACCTGCACGAAGTCCTCTCCGTTCTTACCGCTGGGCAATGTTGGGCCAGCCCGGCCGGTGTCAGGGACGCCGGCCGGGACTCCAACAAGGATGCACCTGCAAAACAAGCGCAGACCATTAGACCATTCCTGCCTCCTACATTTTGTGAGACAATTCAGATTGGCACCAAGGAATCCTAGCTCAACTCCAAGCTGAGAGGCCTGTTGAGAAATACAGAGTATTATCTCAATACAATATGGTTGTACAGTTTCAATGACTCCTCTTCAGCTGAGGGATGACCAAAATTTCTCCCAGAGTAACGCCATGCATATTTATGAGAACCTCTTAGCAGTCTGGATGCACTAAAAAGTACATCTGAAATTGTTCACTTCAGTGCAGTTCAGCTCAGAAACTTTTCTCTAAACTGTTTCACTCTTTAGAGTACTTCTGCAACTTTTGACTAAATAGAAATTGTTCCTGAGTAGGAATTAAATCACGTATGAGAAACACTGTTTATGGAAAGCAGTGGTTTGCTTTACTTTGGGTTTGGAAGTTGCCACTGTGAAGTCAGAAAGCAATTAGCAGTGGCTTGCAGATAAAAAGAAACTATAGTGGAGTTAAAAATATCTGTCCGGGCTGTACACAGCCAACAATCTGTCTGATAAAACAGGAGATGCCCAGGATTTCCAAACGACATGAAGCTATGAGGGATCACAATCATATCAGAAAACAGGATTAAGATTCAAAAGCATCTTGACAAGTTAGAGAAATGGTACGTCAAAAGGGAAAGAGCAGTGTTGTAGTGTTAAGCAGAAATAATTAAACAAGGAAAGAGAAGGGCTGGCAAGATAAAAATGATCCGTGACTTACAGAACATCACATAAATCTTAAATAAACAATGTTCTGCTTCTGAGGAAACAGCAAACATAGAGACAGGTAGCAACAGAAGTGTCACCTGTGCATAAATACAGTGTTAATAAGACTCCTATTAAAAGGAGTGCTGTGTCCTTCAATTCTTCTTTGAAACTGGTCTCAAGAGACATGAATAGCCATGAACACAATCAACGTTCTGTAAATTGTGGAAAGAACTGAGTTTGTTTAACCTAGAGAGGGCTGAGGTGGTCCTGTTATTAATCCTCTGCAGAACAGGAAATAATAACTTGGTCTCTATTAGTTTGCAGGCAGAGAGCAGTGTGTATAAAGACCTACTAAGCCTTTTTGGAAGAGAGAACTTTCTACCACTAAGGACAGTTAGGTCCTAGCCAGACGCCGCCATTGAAGGCAGTGGAACTTCTGAGAACGAGTGGTTTTAAGAAAAAAGCTTGAGAATCGGGAAGTGAGTGTGATTCATCCTGCTTTGGGGCTAAAGATGGCATCTTTGACACTATATTAAATATTAATTTGCAACTGAAAGAACTTCAGAATTTTCATACAAATTATTAGATTTTAATACGAGAATCAACACCTCTGCTAAACTGTGCAAAAACTCACACATATGATCACTAACTGGAATCAGAAACTCTTGAAATACAAACTAATATTTTTTCCTTACTTTAAATAACACAGTAAAGTCTTTCATTGCATTAGTTCATGAGGAACATTAAACTACCCCATTTTTCTTGTTTCAAGTCTTTGATTCCGTGCCTGACAAAGGGGATTGTGTTTTGTACATTACGTTTGCAGATTTTTTTTGTTTTCCTTTGAAATGGTCCTGTTAACATAGATAGCATTGTTCCAATAGCTTACTTTCTTCCTGAAGGGTGAAGAAATAAGAAAATTACCTTTTTATTACTCATAAGGGGCAGATTTACTGCATCATGTAAGTCAGTGTGGGTAAAACTTGTTAATATATCAACATCAGTGGTAAATTTTGTAAATGATGCAAGTAGGTTATGCAGCACTATAAGAACATTGAGTAACACAGATCTCAACACAGAAAATATTGGTTTTGATGTCAAGAAACTACAAACACTTGACATATAAAAGAGGAAATATTTTATTTTAGGAAGAGCTGACACTGAAATTTGAAAAATAAAGAAGTACCAAAAGTATCAGCATAAGTGTGTTTATTGAAATAAGTTGTAGAAGTGCCACTTTTACAACAAAATTCAACTGCAAGGTTCACTGCATTACTTACTGAACAAAGGCTATAACAATGATTCAAAGCTGCCAATACAAAAATCAAAGCTACCAATACAAAAAACTTAGTGCACTATAATACCAGATCATGCATGGTATCCAATTACCAAGGATCTGCTTGTGGTGGGAGCTCTCTCTGCTTTGAAGAGCAACCTTGAGAGGTGTCCCTGCTCAAGGGGAGATCCCATGCAACCAGCTGCTCAGCAGGGAAAGCTTGAAGAATGCTCATTTAGGCTGTCATATTTCTGGAATGAAGTGGCTGGCTTGTAGTCAAACCACATAAAATGGGAAGGCTATGCGTGAGATTCCTTGCACCCACAACTTTCTAAGTCCCTTGATAAATGAGTCCTAGAAAAACTACCTGCTATCCATGTGTTATTTATATGATCAGTGACCCAAGCTCATAAGCATCAATGCTCACCTCTATCACTCTGTTCCTTTGTGTATTTTTACAGAACGGACTGGAACTAGAGAAGTTCTTGTCCTGGTTATGCCCCAGGTCTTTACCTTCTTTGGAGCTTTGTCTTGGGGTGACCAT